>BHFT01025316.1:0-61831 GCA_004320025.1 Laticauda laticaudata | reverse complement strand
GAACATTTTTCTCGTCCGCTGTGTCCTTTTTACAAACGTTTTGCATCCGTTGGGCAGTGTGACAGGGCCTTAAGCAAGGATATTTCTTGCATGAATTATTTGGCTGCTCGTAGTTGCAATTCAATCAATCAGAATAGAGCTGGAAGGGACCTTGAAGGTCATCTAATCCAACAACCCCCCCCCCAAGCAGGAGACCCTACACCATTTCTGACAGAGGGCAATCCAGTCTCTTGAAAGTTTCAAGCGATGGAGCTCCCACAATTGCAAGACTGTTAATGATTTGCAGGAATTAGCAAAATTGCCCCAAAAGCAATTAAATAAAAAACATTCAGCCAGGAACTCAAATAATACAAATATAGCCATCATAAAAACAAGAAGAAAGATACTGCAGACCCAGGAGATGGACTCACTCTCTGGTGGCATCCCCTAGGTGAAGGCACTTTTACAGTTGCCCACAACTGTTTTTTTAATAGAATAGAATAGGAGAGAATAGAATACAATACAATAGAATACAATAGAATTCTTTATTGGCCAAGTGTGATTGGACACACGAATTTGTATTGGTGCAATGCTCTGTGTTCATAAAAAGAAAAAAAAATACATTTGTCAAGAATCATGGGGATAACATTTAATAGTAGTCAAAGGGTATAAATAAGCAAACCATATTAGCAATCAAACCATATTAGGAAGCATAATAATAAGCGATCAAGTGAAATTATACCAGTAAACAGTCAATTAAAATTCATAAGGATACAAGCAACAAGGGTTACAGTCATACAAGTGAGAGGGGATGGGGGATAAGGAGTGATGAGAAGATAAATAGTAATAGTAGCGCTGACTTTGTAAATAGTTGGACAGTGTGGAGGGAATTATTTGTTTCGTAGAGTGATGGCGTTGGGGAAAAAACTGTCCTTGTGTCCAGTTGTTCTGGTGTGCAGGGCTGTATAGCGTCGTTTTGAGGGAAGGAGTTGAAACAGTTTTATGTCCGGGATGTGAGGAGTTTGACTTACAACTACAATTGAGCCCAAATTTTTTGTTGCTGAGCGAGACAGTTGTTGAGTGATTTTCATCCCGTTTTATGACCTTTCTTCCTCTAGTCCAAGTGAATACCTGCAGTTGTTAAGTTAGGAACATGGCTGTTAAGTGAATCCCTCCCACTATCCCAAAGTCTAAATTAGATCCTAACCCTAAACCCTTCTGCTAGTCCCAAAGGTGCTTTTTCTAAAAAAGCAACTGGACTTTCTTGGGGGAGGGGTTTTCCCCCTTGAAAATGTTTCACTCCTCATCCAAGATGCTTCATCAGTTCTTCTTCGATGGGAAGCAAAACGTTTTCAGTGAAACCAACCAAGAAATTCCAGTTGCCTTTTGGAAAAAGCATTTCCCGTGACCGGGGTGATTGAGAATCTCCATAGATCTTTCTGCCAGTGTTGTCAAGGGGAGCAAATATCAACAGAAGTGGGTGTATCTCTGACCAGTTTTGGAATAGACTTCTTCACAAACTTTCATGATAGTTTTGGTAAGGGTTGGTAACCTCTCTGTCAACACTATCATGAAAGTTTTGCTGATAGAAACCCCTCTGTTTCAAAGGCTTGTTTTATTGATTTATTTTATTGATTTATTTGTCAATCACTTACAAGATAATAGGTGTATGTATAAACAGTAAGAATACAGATAATAGGTAGGAATAAATGGGGACAATAGGATAGGAGCAATAGGCACGATGGTGCACCCCCCTTACAGACCTCTTAGGAATGGGGTGAGGTCAATAGTGGATAGTTTGAGGTTAGAGGAGTGGGGGGGGGGGGTTAGAGGATGTAACAACAGAGTCAGGCAGTGCATTCCAGGCACTGAACACTCGGTTGCTGAAGTCGTACTTCCTGCAGTCAAGTTTGGAGCCGTTTACATTGAGTTTGTATCTGTTGTGTGCTCTTGTGTTGTTGCGGTTGAAGCTGAAGTAGTCATTGACTGGTAGGACATTGTAGCAGATAATTTTGTGCACTACGCTTAAGTCTAACGGTAGGCGGCGTAGTTCAAGGTTGTCTAAGCCCATAATCTCAAACCTGGTGGTGTAGGGTATTCTGTTGCGAGCAGAAGAGTAGAGCACTCTTCCCGTGAAATACTTCTGGACTCGCTATGAGTGTCCGATATACGGTGCGGATTCCAGACTGAAGAGCTGTATTTGAGTATAGGTCTAGCAAAGGTTTTGCATGCTCTCGTAAACAATTCGATATTTCCGGAGCAAAATATTCCAGAGCGGATATTTCCTTGTAGAAGGTGGCATCTTCATTGACTTCAAGGCAGCTCAGGCCTCGGTGGGAGATTTTCAGGAATCATTCAGTGGCATGGGAGTGAGACGCTGAGGAATGTCAGAATGTTTGCAGCCTGACTACTATTCTGAGACAACCCAGGAGCACAACACAGAGCCTTTGTCTTTTAACAGTGGTTTATATGCAAGACTGCTATATACATAAATATACAGTATGTGTTAGGCACATACCAGGCAAGCAATCATTCTTCCTTACTCTGCGCTGAGGACTACAATGGAGATAGAACACAAGGAGAGAGAGAGAGATGGCCCTCTCATGGCTGTCCTTATATAGACAGCTTCTTAAAGTGGCAATAACCCTGCTGACTCATTCTCACTGCATCAGCATTTAAAGCAGCCTTACAACAGCTGGCCAGCTATTAAATCAATACCTTGACAAAGAAACAGCACAGAAGAAGGGTGTACAGTAACTCATAACCGTAATATCATTGCACTGATGGTGTTACCTAGTTAGGTAATGAAACGGCTGCAAGAAAACAATCAAGCTGAGAGAGCATCAAAGACCCCAGAGTCCTCCTTCTCTTCTTCTTCCTCTTCCTCCTCCTTTTCTTCTTCCTCCTCCTCCTCCTCCTGCTTCCTCTTTCTTTTCCACTCTTCTTCTAGTCCCACCTTAGGCATGAAAGCCAGCTAGTGATTTTGGGCCTATCACCAGGAGACAGTGAGTTCTAGTCCCGCCTTAGGCATGAACGTCGGCTGGATGACTTTGAGCCAATCACCAGGAGACGGTGGGTTCTAGTCCCGCCTTAGGCATGAAAGTCAGCTGGATGACTTTGAGCCAATCGCCAGGAGATGGTGAGTTCTAGTCCCGCCTTAGGCATGAAAGTCGGCTGGATGACTTTGAGCCAATCAGCAGGAGACGGTGAGTTCTAGTCCCGCCTTAGGCATGAAAGTCGGCTGGATGACTTTGAGCCAATCTGCAGGAGACGGTGAGTTCTAGTCCCGCCTTAGGCATGAAAGTCGGCTGGATGACTTTGAGACAATCACCAGGAGACGGTGAGTTCTAGTCCCGCCTTAGGCATGAAAGTCGGCTGGATGACTTTGAGCCAATCACCAGGAGACGGTGAGTTCTAGTCCCGCCTTAGGCATGAAAGTCGGCTGGATGACTTTGAGCCAATCACCAGGAGACGGTGAGTTCTAGTCCCGGCTTCAGTATGAAAACCGACTAACTTACTTTGTGGCGCACTCTCTCTCTCTCAGCTCAACCCACCTCACAGGGTTGTTGTGGAGAAAAAAGGAAGAGGAGGAGTACCAGGTATATATGCACCACCTTGAATCGTTTATAAAAATAATAAAGGTGGGATAAAGAAACATGTCTTGACTAAATAAACGTGCTGTTGCAGCGAGATCTTTTAAGAACATGGCCAGGTAGGATCACCAGGAGCCCGCCAGATGGCAGCACCTCACAGGATTTTGGCTGGTGTTGACTAAAGTCAGCAGGGTGAGGTCCCATCAAAGGTGGTGGGTTGAATTGAGAAGTCCAGAAACACCATCTTGAAGGTGGCCAGGATCAGCCACGTCTGCTATCGTTGCCAAGAAGATCAAACAACGACTTAGTCCCCAGGAAGCAAGCAATAGCAATAACCATAATACAGTTTGAGGAAATTGCTGGCAATGGTGCCAAATCCCTAAACCAGAGGTCTCCAAACTCGGCCACTTTAAGACTTGTGGACTTCAACTCCCAGAATTCTCCCCATCCAGCATCGCTTGCTCTCTTGTAATCCCTTCCTCTGCAATCTCTCTCCGCTTTAGGAGGTTAAGAGAAGAAAGAAACAGACACGGCTGGCTGGGGAATTCTGGGAGTTGAAGTCCACAAGTCTTAAAGTGGCCATGTTTGGGGGGCCCTGCCCTAAATGTTGACATGGGAATCCAAAAAGCCTTTCCTTGTTTGCCTCTGTATAGGTAGTCCTTGACTTACGGCCACGATTGAGTCTGCAATTTACATTGCTAAGTGAGACCGTTCTTAAGGCGTGTTTTGCCCCATTTCACAGACTTCCTTGCCACCCTTCTTCAATGAATCACTGCGTTGCTACATGAGTAACACGGTTGCTGAGTGAATCTTACGAATGGGTATTCTCTCTTTCCTTCCTTCCTCCCGCTCCCTCCTTTTCTCTCCTCCCTCCATTCTTTTCTCTCCTTCCTTCCTTCCTTCCTTCCCCTTCCCTGTTCTCCTTCCTTCCCCCTTCCTTCCTTCTTTCTTTTATTTTTTATTTGATTTATTTGATTTATCAATCGCTTACAAGATAATAGGTGTAAGTATAAACATGAGTAAGAATACAGGAAATAGGAATAATTGGGGGCAATAGGACAGGGACGGTAGGCACAATGGTACACTTATGCACGTCCCTTACAGACCTCTTAGGAATGGGGTGAAGTCAATAGTGGATAGTTTGAGGTTAAAGGAGTTTGAGGATGTAACTACAGAGTCAGGGAGTGCGTTTCAGGCATTGACCACTCAGTTGCTGAAGTTGTACTTCCTGCAATCGAGTTTGGAGCAGTTTACATTGAGTTTGTATTTGTTGTGTTGCTCTAGTATTGTTGCGGTTGAAGCTGAAGTAGTCATTGATGGGTAGGACATCGTAACAGATAATTTTGTGTACTATGCATAAGTCCAACCGTAGGCAGCGTAGTTCTAGGTTGTAGTTCTAGGTTCTAGCCAAACCCAATTCCTGCAACTGTTCTTCATATGTTTTAGCCTTCAGTTGAAGTCTACAAGTCTTAAAGTGGCCAAGGTTGAGACACCTGCTTTAAAGTAGGAGTCAACAACCAGTGGGCTGGGGACCACTGGTGGTCCATGAGAAAATTTTGGTGGTCCACAGAGAAATGCCCCCCCCAAAGCAATTAATCCAGGTGGCGCGGGAACACAAGGCTGCACCACCACAGGGTCCTAGGGAACACAAGGCTTGCATCGCTTGCATTGTGAGCATTACGAGGTAGTGAGGGGAGGGGGGAAAGGGCGGAGGGGGGGAACTTGACCCTGCAAGGCCTCCTGCTCCAAGAGGCTGTGCCGGCAAAGACTCATTTCTGGCAGAATTTGGGGGAGAGAAAGAAAGACTTCTGCGGCTTCTGCTGCTTTCCTTGCATGAAGCCAAAAGTCTCTCTTTCTCTCTCTCTCTCTCTCTCTCCCCCTGAGAAGGGAGCTGGAGACGGTATCCTGCGATCCCAAATAAAGAACAATCGATCAGTAGGAAAATGGGGTGGGGGATTTTCCTGCAGACTTTTTGGGGGGATTTTCTAGGGTTTCTGGTCCGCGGGATTTAAAATTATGAGTTTGGTGGTCCCTGAGGTCCAAAAGGTTGGGGACCCCGGTCTAAAGCAGTGGTTTTTAACCTGAGCAATATTGCCCCCCCCAGGGGGCAATTTCATTTTTCAGGGAGGCGATGGAACAAAAAGGGGCAACGCAGCGGCGAAGGAACGGAAGGGGGGGTGATATGGGGGCGATGGAGCGAGAAGTTTTGGGGACACTTTTGAGACTTTTTTTGTACAGTGAACCACTGTATATCTGTCGTACAAAACCATCAGATCGCTCGCTGTTAGTGGATTGAACTGTCTTTTAAAATGTTCCTCCAGCTAGCTTCAGTACAGAACGCCGTACATATGTGAATACGCATCGCTCATCTTCATGCACAATCTGGGAAAAAGATTGGAAATAAATTATTTGCATCGATATGTCCCGATGACAGTTTTAAAGAAAACAAAAAAACACGTTTGCATAAATTGAAGAATTATTTCCCTGTGTTGTGATTGAAGGGCTATATTGGGGGAGAGGGGGGCGATGATAACTTCCTCAATGGCTCAAGGGGGCGATTCTTTCAAAAAGGTTAAGAACCCCTGTTCTAAAGCAGTGTTTCCAGCCTCAGCTCCTTTAAGAGGTGTGTACTTCAACTCCCAGAATTCTCCAGTCCATGCATGCAAGGGCTGGGGGATTCTGGGAGTTGAACTCCAAACATCTTAAAAGCACTGAAATTTAGGAGAAAAAAAAAAAACTGCTCCAAGTTACTCCTTTGAAACTTCTGACGCACCAATGCTGCCATTTAATCAGGGAAAAACGTCACCCAGCTCCTTCCGTGAACTTTGGCAAAAATGTGCCCAAACAATGGTGCTTGAGCAAAGGTTTTGGATAAAGCTAAGCTCCTCCTTTGCACTGATGTAACAGCCTGTGGAAGGGGAAGAAGCAGTATCAATTTTTAATTGCCTCCTCTTCTTCAAAAGGTTTATTTATTGTCCGTGTTTGTTTCAAACCTTCTTCAGGGAAATATTTTTATTTGTACAAGCACCCTGTACAAGGTACGGTTGGTTTAAACCTTGAAGTCAACTTTCTTTTTGGGCTGGGCTGTCTGGACTAGACTAAACTAGAGGAGACGAGATGAGACGAGACAAGGAAAAAATGCAGAATAGAACAGAACAGGATAGAATAATATAGAGGATAGGATAGGGATAGGAATTAACAGAATAGAATAGAGAAAAATGCAGAATAGAATAAAGAATAGAATAGAATAATGAATAGAATATAGAATAGAATAAAATAGAATAATGGAATGAAGTATAGAACAAAACAGAACAGAATAGAACCCTACAGTTGGAAGGGACCTCAGAGGTCTTATAGTCCAACCCCTTGCTCAAGCAGGAGACCGTATACCATGTCAGACAAATGGTCTAGTCTCTCTTTAAAAACTTCCAGTGATTGAGCATCTGCAACTTCTGGTGGCAAGTCATTCCACTGGTTAATTGTTCTAACAGGAAATTTCTCCTTTAATTCCAGGTTGCTTCTCTCCATGAGGAGTTTCCATCCGTTGCTTCTTGTCCTGCCTTTGAGATGCTTTGAAGAAGAGCTTGACTGCCTCTCCTTTGGGGCAGCCCCCCCAATATTGGAAGGCGGCTCTCATGTCTTCTCCTCTCTTCCTTGTAGAATTCCGTTTTCGTTGCATTATAATTCTGTGACGCGCGAAGCGAGTTTTGCCTGATATTACAAGCTTTCTTGCCAGAATTGTTAAGTGAGTCACATGGTTGTTAAGTGAATCTGGCTTCCCCATTGACTTCGCTTGTCAGGAGGTCGCCAAAAGGAATCACATGACCCCCAGAGACATTGCAACCGTCATAAATCTGAGTCAGTGGCCAAGCCCCTGAATGTCCATCCCATGACTCTGGCTAGGCATGCTGCAGGGGTCGTAAGTGTGAAAAATGGCCATAACAAGTCCCTTCTTTCAGGGACATTGAATGGTCACTAAACTGACTGTTGTAAGTCAAGAACTATCTGTACTTATCCAGCGAGTAATTCAGGATGCAACGGAATTGCTCTCGACTGTTGAGAAGAAACCCCGTGTTTCAAACCACAATTATTTAAACCGTGAGTGCAAAAGGAACCCTGGCTTCCCTTTTCTTTGAAGAAACACACAACATTCACACAATGACTTTCGCTTCTGCAGGTTTTCACACACACACAACCCCCACCGTTGTTTTGCACTCATTATTGCCAAGGGTTTTATTTTTCTCATTTTTCTTTTAATTTTTTCCCCTATTTCTTGCTGTCCTTGGTCGTTTTCTCCATTGCCCAGGATAGAAAATCCTGCCCTTCAGATGGGCAAAATCCAGGATTAGAATTCCTTCCTCAACTTTGCATGCCTGTTCTTTTTTTTAAGGACATTCCTACAGTTTCTCCATCAGCTAGGAGAGAGATTAACAGATTAACAGAGTTGGAAGGGACCTTGTAGGTCATCTAGTCCTACTTTTTTTCCTTGTTGGGTGGAACGGGAAAGAAAGCAAGAAATTTTGCAAAGTTTGTTTTTCCTCTGATTGAGGAGGGAGGGAAACATCCCACGCACTAAGAGCCATCAAAGTGGATACAAAAAATAATTAAATCAGAATATTATAGAAATAGAAGCCTTGAGCTAGAAGGGATCTCTGAGGTCTTCTAGTCTAACCCCCTACCCTGGGCAGGAGTCCTTATACCAGAGGTCTCCAAACTCGGCCACTTTAAGACTTGTGGATTTCAACTCCCAGAATTATCCCCAGCCAGCATAGCTTGCTCTCTTGTGATTCTTTCCTCTGCAATCTCTCTCCACTTTAGGAGATTAAGAGAAAAAAAGAAACAGACCTGGCTGGCTGGGGAATTCTGGGAGTTGAAGTCCACAAGTCTTTAAAGTGGCCAAGTTTGGAGAGCCTTGCTGTAGATCATGCTCTAGTGAGTGATAATAACAGAAGGGACAGGTAAGTTCTGGGAACTGCTTGCCACCTTCTGAATGAAGGTACCCCAGGGAAAAAGTAGCTGCCTGGGGAATTCTGGGAGTTGAAGTCCACCCATCTTAAAGCTGCAAGGTTGGAAAAATTAATGATGTATAGATCCTAAGCAACAACATGGAACAACAACGCCCCATCATTGCTTGACAAAAGTCTTGATGGCGGTTTTGAGATGCCAACCTTCTAAAAAACAGAAGGGGTGGCTATTTTTAGCCGGCTTTATTCTTTGAACTTGGAATGCTTTAACCTTGGTGATGCCAAGAACAATCTTGTTTCCTCTACTCTAGAATTAATTGTTCCCCAATTACAATTCCGAACACTGGGCTCGGCCGGATACCTTTTCAGGTAATCCCACAGGTGAGGTGACCCATTATTTCACGCCTACATCAGACTGGCCTCCGTTGGAGGCTGAAGGGTTCCCCGAACCAGTTTTTCCAGGGCTTGTTCCAGAATGCAGAAATGGAGCTTTGCTCACAGGGCAGCCGAGAATCAACCTTAAAATAAACCAGAATTAACTTAGGGATATAAAGGGAGAGGTTGGCCCACCCATTTGCCATTTCACATTTAGGAATGTTTGTCTGTTTGTCGAGATGTACGATCGTTCTGGAGTACGTAAAAGGATTAGGGTAAAAGTAGGTACACACGTTCAGAGCACAATTCTACATTTCAAGTTTGAATGCTAAGCTAAGAGAGAGGGAGGGAGAGAGGGAAGGGGGGAGAGTGAAAGGGAGAGGGAAGGAGAGAGGGAGGGAAGGAGGGAGGAAGAGAAAGAGGGAAGGAGGGAGAGAGGAAGGGAGAGAGGAGAGGGAGAGAGTGGGAGGGAGAGGGAGGGAGAGAGGGAAGGAGAGGGAGAGAGTGGGAGGGAGAGAAAGGGAGACAGAGAGAGGGAGGGAGAGGGAGAGAAAGGGAGGGAGGGAAGGAGAGATGGGAGGGGGGAGAGAAAGGGAACGAGAGAGAATACATAAAATACAACACAACGGCTGCATTCAGACAGCAAGAACAATTCACCAGTGGAACGTCCTGCCACCAGAAGTTGTGGGTGTTCCAACACTGGAGGATTTCAAGAAGAGGCAGGACAACTGTTTGTCTGGAAAAGTACTGGGTGAAGATGTCCAAACCTGGGAACTTTACGACTTAAGTCAGCTAGCTTCACAAATTGCAATTTTGCTTTCCTGAATGAGAAAACTGTCTGAATCCCTTGCAGTCATTCCTTCCTGTTGATCTGGGATGAGCTTTGGCCTTGTTAAAAATGCCAAGAAAGGAAGACAATCAGGGTCCACCTCCAATATCACTATTAATATAGCAGGCCCCCCCAAACTTGGCCGCTTTAAGACTTGTGGACTTCAACTCCCGTGTCTGTTTCTTTCTTCTCTCAACCTCCTAAAGTGGAGAGAGATTGCAGAGGAAGGGATTACAAGAGAGCAAGCGATGCTGGATGGGGAGAATGCTGGGAGTTGAAGTCCACAAGGCTTAAAGTGGCCAAGTTTGGATACCCTTGCAAATATGGTGTTTTAAACTTTACTCAATGACCTCCTGGTTGACTTAATAACTGCATGGATTTGTTTAATAACACTGGCCAAAAAAAAAGGCTTGTAAAAATCAGGCATACCTCCCTTAACAATGAACTTTTCAGGCTCAGTTGGGCTTGTAGGTTTATTTCATAAATAAATGCACATTTCTGGAAACTTCAGAGTCCATTCCAGGACAGGTAAGTACAACGGTTGATTGAGCTGCCGCTGTGAACTTATAATAACCCTGGAAAAAGTGACTTATGATCACTCCTCACACTTACGACCGTCACTCTATTCCCAACTGTCACATGGTAAAAATCCAGATGGCAGGCCACTGGCGTGTAATGATAATGGTTGTAGCATCCAGGGATCACAGGATGTTGCTAGCTTCTCAGAATGGAAGAAGCTGGATTCGCAACTCACTTAACAACGGCAGTAACTCAATTAACAATCAGAAGGAGTCATAAAATCAGGTGTGACTCACTTAGCAACCAAAATCCTGGGCTCCATTATGGTCATAAATCAAGGGCTGACTTGCATTCCTGTCTCACTTAGAGCAAAAATTTCAGGAGTGTTTGACAAAACTCACCAAAAGCATTTCAGCTCAAAGGGGGGGTGAAATTTTCATTTTGGGTGGGTTTTTTTTTTTTTTTAACTTACAAAGGTCAGTTTTTTCGCCCCCTTGAATAAGAGAAGTTATGTCTCCATTTTGGCCACTTTGAAGGGTGTGGACTTCAGCTCCCAGAATTCCCCAGCCTTCCATGGGGAGTTCACAAGTCTTAAAGGTGAAGTGTCGCTGGCTGGTGGATTCTGGGAGTTGAAGTCCACATAGTTCAAAGTGGATAAAGTTGAAAACCATTGAATAAGAGACGTCTAATGGAGATTCTCTGTCATCCCAGGTTCTGGTTGTCCCAAAGGTGCTTTTTTTTAAAGAGGCAACTGGACTTTCTGATTTTATTTTTGAAGACATTTTGCTTCTCATTGAAGAAGCTCCTTCCGCTCAGAGCCGAAGAAGCTCCTCGGATGAGAAGCAAAACGTCTTCAGTCCAGAGCTGAAGAAGCTCCTCGAATGAGAAGGGAAACATCTTCAGCTCAGAGTTGAAGAGGCTCTTCGGGTGAGAAGCGAAACGTCTTCAGTCCAGAGCCGGAGAAGCTCCTCGGATGAGAAGTGAAACATCTTCAGCTCAGAGTTGAAGAGGCTCTTCAGGTGAGAAGCAAAACGTCTTCAACTCAGAGCTGAAGAAGCTCCTCGGATGAGAAGCAAAACGTCTTCAGTCCAGAGCCGAAGAAGCTGCTCGGATGAGAAGCAAAACATCTTCAGTACAGAGCTGGAGAAGCTCCTAGGATGAGAAGCAAAATGTCTTCAGTCCAGAGCCGAAGAAGCTCCTCGGATGAGAAGCAAAATCTCTTCAGTCCAGAGCCGAAGAAGCTCCTCGGATGAGAAGCAAAACGTCTTCAGTCCAGAGCTGGAGAAGCTCCTCGGATGAGAAGGGAAACGTCTTCAGCTCAGAGTTGAAGAGGCTCTTCAGGTGAGAAGCGAAACGTCTTCAGTCCAGAGCTGAAAAAGCTCCTCGGATGAGAAGCAAAACATCTTCAACTCAGAGCTGAAGAAGCTCCTCGGATGAGAAGGGAAACGTCTTCAGCTCAGAGTTGAAGAGGCTCTTCGGGTGAGAAGCGAAACGTCTTCAGTCCAGAGCTGAAAAAGCTCCTCGGATGAGAAGCAAAACATCTTCAACTCAGAGCTGAAGAAGCTCCTCGGATGAGAAGGGAAACGTCTTCAGCTCGGAGTTGAAGAGGCTCTTCGGGTGAGAAGCGAAACGTCTTCAGTCCAGAGCCGGAGAAGCTCCTCGGAGGAGAAGCGAAACGTCTCCAAAGAAAAACCAGAAAGTCTCGTCGCCTGTTTGGGGAAACAAAACCAAAACCAAACAAAAAGCACAAAAAAAGCACCTGTGGGCTGAACCGGGGCGTCAGTTCTGGGCGTGGGCAGCTGGGGGCGCCAAGGAGTCGCTTTGGGCTTTCGATCCAGTTCCTTTCTCGGAACAAGGGTGAAAAGTTTTCCCCCAAGTTTTGTCCCGACTTCGCTTCGGAGTTGATCGGGGGGCGGGGGGCGGGGGGGGGGGGGAGCGGCTCCTCGCCGGGCCCTCCCCGCCGGGCCCGCCTCCTCCTTCCTCGCCTTCTCCTCCTCTTCCTCCGGCACCAGCGCTGCGCGGGGAACCTGCTGCGAAGGGGCGGCTGGGGAGGAGGGAGGGGAAGGCAGGCAGCCTCCTCGGGGGAGGGTCGCGGAGATGGACCCCGAAGGGAGCCAAGCAGCTTGAGGGGCGCCTCGGGAACCCTGGAAGGGTAAGTCGGGGCGGGGACGGCTTATGGGGTGGGTGGACGGGTCGCTGAGCCGAAGCGGGCGCGACGGGTTTCGGATCGCCTCCGGGCGCGTTCCGACAGGCTCTCGGGCACGGGGCTTCCTTTCGGGGAACTTCTCCGTTCAAGCCAGGAGGGTGAAAATTCACAAAAGCTGGTATTTAAAGTCAGGGAAAGAGGAGAAAAAGGAGAGGAGAGGAGAGGAAAGGGAATTGGGGAAGAGGAAGGAAGGAAGGAAGGAAGGAGAATGGAGATGAAGAAGGAAGAAAGGAAGGAAGGAAAAGAAAAGGAAAGAGAATTGGGGAAGAGGAAGGAAGGAAGGAGAATGGGATGAAGAAGGAAGAAAGGAAAAGGAAAGAAAAGGAAAGGGAATTGGGGAAGAGGAAGGGAGGGAGGGAAGGAAGGAAGGGAAAGGAAAGGAAAAGAGAACAGAGGGAAGCAAGGAAGGAATGGAGGGAGGGGGAGAAAGAAAGAAAGGAAGGAAGGGAGATGGAAAGAAAGACAGACAGAAAAGAAAGAACAGGGGAGGGAGGAAGGAGAAAGAAAAAAAAGAATGAAGGAATGATACAAAGAAGAAAGGAAGGAAGGAGAGGGGGAAGGAAGGAAGGAAAGAGGGAAGGAAAGAAAAAAGAGAGGGAAGCAAGGAAGGAATGGAGGGGGAGAGAGAAAGAAAGGTGGGTGAAAGAGGGAGGAAGAAAGAAAGACTGGCAGAAAAGAGGGATGGAGAGAGAAAGAAAGGAGGAAGGGAGAAAGAAAAAAGGAAAGAAAGAAGAGGGAGGTAGGGAGGAAGGAGAAAGAAAGAAAAGAAAGAAGGAAAGAAAGAGAGAAAAAAAGAACAAAGGAAGGAGGGAGAAAGGAAAAGAAAGAGGGAAGGAAAGAAAAGAGGAAAGTAAGGAAGGAGAGAGGGTGAAGGAAGGAAAGAGAGGAAGGGAAGGACGAAGAGGGGGAGGGCTGAAGGAAAGAAAGAAAAAAACCAAAAGTGCAGGAAAAAGAAAAGAAAATATCAATGTCAATTGAACCCTGGACATATGTCCACTGCACAACTTTCATGTTTTTCTTTCATCGCCTGTTATTTCCAATCATCAAACCCACATATCCTAATTTCATTTTTGTTTCCCCCTTTCATGGGAAAAAAGCCAAAAAGACGCTTTCCATCAACATCCAATTTAATCCACACCTTTCCCCTCATCAAAGCTGTCAATTTCAGGCTTCCAGCCAGCTCTACCCTCTTTTCCACTTGCTCTTCCACTGTGGATCAGGTCCAATTTATTAAGAACAAAATAATAGAATAATGGAGCTGGAAGGGACCATGGAGGTCTTCTAGTCCAACCCCCTGTTCAGGCAGGAAGCCCTCTACCCAGGGGTGGGATTCGACCTCATCGGACCGGTTCTATAGAAATGGTTGTTACGATTTTGCCCAATTCGGAGAACCAGCAAATTGTGCCCCTGGCTGGCCCCCACCCCTCGCCGCCCACTCCTTACCGGGCAAATCTGCCTGCTAAGTTGCCAATTTTCCTTCCCCCCCCCCACATCCCCAAACCATCAGCTGTTTTCCTGTGCCGGGAGATTTAGATTAGCTAGAAAGCAGGAAATCTTTGGATTTCTTGCTTTCTAGCTAATCTAAAAGCAGAGCTGAACCTTCCTTAGGACCGAAGCTTCTATTTTTCAGTGCAGACTCAGGTAGCAGATTGCAGAAAGCTAGATCTCTGAGTGAACCTGTGATTCCACGAGCAACTCAATCTGACTGCCTGCTTTGCCTGATTTCCTCCTTTTTTATATTTTTTTTTAAATATTTACATCAATATTTATAATGTTTACATACAAGCCACGCCCAGTCAGCAAGCCATGGCCACCCGGTCACATGACCACTAATCCATGGTCACAAATTAGGCCACGCCCACAGAACCGGTTGTGAAGAAATTTGAATCCCATCCCTGCCTCGACCATTCTTCCTCTTCTTAGAAACCTCCAGTGTTGGAGCACCCACTCCCAAGGGAAAACCCTAGAAACAGCTTCACAGACCCTGCGTCAGTAAGCCCCCTACCCCAAATAATCTGCTCCCCAAACCTTAATCTCATCTTAATTTCCAAACCTTGGAGAGATTGGACAGCCAATTGTCTGGAATGGTTTGAGGTCTCCTGCTTGAGCAGGGGGCTGGACTAGATGATCTCCAAGGTCCCTTCTGTTATTCTGTTACCCGTATTGCATTTTATTCCGCTTTTCTTTTCCACGGTTTACGGAAAAGCTATCCTCTCTATGTTTTCGATCACTCCTCTCTTCCCTTCCCTGGTTCCCACTCACCCACCCTTCCTACTATTTTTAGAATACCATTTTCTCACCTCTGACTTTAAATAGGACGAGAACCTGCCCAAGGTTGATCTATGATATAAGGCATTTGCAAATGCCCCTCGAATAAATGCTACCAAGACAACATCTCAACGTGGCCCTGGAGACTACAATTCAAAATAACAGAATAATGGAAGAGTGGGAAGGGACCTTGAAGGTCTTCTAGTCTGCTGAAACGGGGGGACCCTATGCCATTCCAAACAAAAGCTTGTCCAATCTCTTCTTAAAATCCTTCTGTGATGGAGCACCCAGAACCTCTGGTGGCAAGTCGTTCCACTGCTTAAGTATTTTCACTGTGAGGAACTTTAGCAACAACCCAAGAGCACATAACAGATACAGACTCAATGTAAACCGCTCCAAACTCAATTGCAGAAAGTACGACTTCAGCAACTGAGTGGTCAATGCCTGGAATGCACTACCTGACTCTATAGTTACATCCTCAAACCCCACCCCCAAACTCCTTTAACCTTAAACTAGCCACGATTGACCTCACCCCATTCCTAAGAGGTCTGTAAGGGACGTGCACAAGTGCACCATCGTGCCACCACCGCCCCTGTCCTATTGTCCCCATTTATTTGTGCCTATTTCCTGTATTCTTACTCATGTTTATACTTATACCTATTACCTTGTAAGCGATTGACAAATCAAATAAATAAATAAAACATAAAAGAAGGAAAGAAGGAAGGAAGGGGGAAGGTAGGAGAACAGGGAAGGGGAAGGAAGGAAGGAAGGAGAGAAAGGAAGGGAGAGAATGCCCATTCCTAAGAGGTCTGTTAGGGTCGTGCATAAGTGCACCATTGTGCCTACCACCCCTGTCCTATTGTCCCCATTTATTCGTATCTATTTCCTGTATTCTTACTCCTGTTTATACATACCTATTATTTTTATACCTATTAATATACCTATTAAGCGATTGACAAATCAAATAGAAAGATAGATAGATAGATAGATAGATAGATAGATAGATAGATAGATAGATAGATAGATAGATAGATAGATAGTCAGTTCCAGGTTGCTTCTCTCCTTGATGAGTTTCCATCCGTTGCTTCTTGTCCTGCCTTCTTCAGGGGCTTTGGAGAATAGCTTGACTGCCTCTCTTCTTTGGGGCAGCCCCTGAGATATTGGAGCACTGCCATCCTGTCTCCCCTGGTCCTTCTTTTCATCAAAATAGACCGATCCAATTCCAGCAATTGTTCTTTGTATGTTTTAACCTCCCAGTCCACTAATCCTCTTTGTTATAATATGATTTATGGCAGCTATGTGATTTACGATCATTTTTCACACTTAACAACCGTTGCAGCATCCCCATCGTCAGGTCATCAGAACTGAGACGCTTGGCCACTGGTTCATGTTTATGATGGTTGCAGTGTCCCAGGGTCCCTCACGTTTATGACCGTTGCTGGGGTTACGTGATCCCCTTTTGCGACCTCCTGACAAAACAAAGTCAATGGGCACACGAGATTCACTCAACAACTTTCTTAACTAATTTCACAGCTGCAGTGATTCACTTAGTAACTGTGGCAAGAAAGGCTGTAAAATGGGACAACATTCACTGAAGAAATGTCTTGCTTAACAGTGGAAATTTTGAGCTCAGTTGTGGTTATACGTCGAAGTATTTTAGGGTTACTGGTTTTTTTAAATTATAAGACACAAGTTAACCTGAAAAAAAAAATTACTCCCCATTTCTTGTTCTTCCCATTTCTTGTTCTTCAAAGTGTTTTGAGCTGCATTTTTCAAGCCTAGCACCTTGAAAATATACAGAATTCGATGTCCAAAATTCTCCAGCCGTAGCAGTAGCTGTCTTGTAAAAACTATATTAAAATGTTTAATATTTTAATGTTAAATATCTGTCACTGTCCATATCTACCACTGTCTTTTCTAAAATGTTTATTTAACCTTTTAAGAATATTCAAGTCTTCCTGGATAATTTTAAGAAGAAAAAAAAACCCACCCAATTTTCAAAGCGTTTTTATGATATTCTAGTTATGATATTTGTAAGCATTTTGGGAAGTTGGTGGATTTCACATAACTCTTGGTTTTTTTTTAGTATATTTTATTTTATTATTTTATTTGGTTTGTCAATTGCTTACAAGATAACAGGTATAAGCATAAACATAGTTATGAATACATGAAATGAATACAGATAAGAAAAATAAAAGAAACAATAGGACAGGGACGGGAGGCACATTGGTGCGCTTATGCACACCCCCGACAGACCTCTTAGGAAAGGGGTGAGGTCAATTGTTGACAGTCTAAGGTTAAAGTTTTTGGCGTTTGGGGGAGAAACCACAGAGTCAGGTAGAGGATTCCAGACATTGACCACTCTGGTGCTGAAGTCGTATTTCCTGAAATCAAGTTTGTTTGTTTGTTTGTTTTGATTTATGGTCAGATGCTTACAAGATAATAAGTGTTACAGTTACAAACATAGCTTATGCATACATGGATACATATAAGAAAAAATATGTATTTCCTGGCAATCAAGTTGGTGCAATTAGACTTTGAGCTTTGTATTCTAATGTTGTTCTGAATTGTTATGGTTGAAGCTTGAAGTATTCATTGACAGTTAGACCATTGCAATGTATGATTTATAACCTCATACTTAGATTCGGAGCCAAAATGATGTATTCAAGCTTTCTAGGGTCTGAATTTCAAGTCTGGTGGCATAAGGTCTTACTGGCCAGACGAGTAGAGGAGTGGAAAACTCATTCTTGTGAAATATTTTCTGGACTTTCTCAACTGGGGCTAATATCAAATACGTAATGTGGGCTCCAAGACTGAGATTGAACTGTACTCGAGTATGGTCCTAGAAATGTTATTTGTACTGTCTCTAGTATGTAGTGTGATATACCAGAAAGAAAATAGCTAGCGTAAGATTAGGCTAACAACTCTTTAATGCCTCTTTTGTCTGTAGTTAACACTGGGCTCTAGCACTTAGGTCATTATGAATGAACTACTCCAAAGATCCTTACCAGAGTTTGGATCATACAACCAAGGTCTTGACTATCAGGCTGTATTTTATTTTTCGGATGTTTTTTTTTGGCCAGTATGGAAGACAGAACATTTTATTTGTTTGAGGTTGCAAGTTCCATTTGTTTGACCATTCTGACACAAAGTCAGAGGTGTTTTTGGAAGGTAGTAGTATTGCTGTGGGTTGAATAGCTTGACCATTCATCGGCAAAGGAACACAGTTGCTCTTCTGAATACTGATAACAGGAGGTATTTATGTAAGTATGAAACAGAGGTTGTTCAAACACTGCCTTGGCGGTAACACCACTGTTGACAGGCTAGATATATATTTTTTAAAATTTTGTAAATCATTTTGAATACAGTGTATTTCAGGCGGCATTTAGCATTTTTCTAGGAAAATGCAAAGAATAAACAAACAACAAAATATTATATCATATACACTGTTAACAATAATGACAGGTCGTAACCAGAATAGAATTTTTCTTTATATTAGCTTATTTTTAATTCTTTGATTATATTGCATATTTATAATTATAATCAATCTTTGATATTTCATTTGCACATAACAATAAATTTTCTTTTTCTTATTTAGAATAGAATAGAATTCCTTTATTGGCCATAGTGTGATTGTGACTACAAGGAATTTGTCTTGGTGCAAATGCTTCAGTGTACATAAAAAGAAAAGATACGTTCGTCAAGAATCATCAGGTGCAACACTTAATAATCGTCATAGGGTGCAATAAGCCAACAAATCATACTGGGAAACAGTCAATATAGATCATAAGGACACAAGTGACAAAGTTACAGTCATACAGTCACAAGTGGGAGGAGATGGGTGATGAGCGAGGAGAAGATTCATAGTAATAGTAGTGCAGATTTTGTAATAGTTTGACAGGGTTGAGGGAATCATTTGTTTAGCAGAGTGACGGCATTCGGGGGAAAACTGTCCTTGTGTCCAGTTGTTCTGGTGTGCAGGGCTCTATAGTGCCATTGTGGGGGAAGGAGTGGAAACAGTTTATGTCCAGGGTGTAGATATTTTCACAGGCCCCTTTTTGACTTGTGCAATAGACAGGTCCTCAATTTAAGGCAGGTTGGTAGTAATTGTTTTTTCTGCAGTCCTAATTACCCTCCAGAG
Source organism: Laticauda laticaudata (assembly GCA_004320025.1). Taxonomy (NCBI): domain Eukaryota; kingdom Metazoa; phylum Chordata; class Lepidosauria; order Squamata; family Elapidae; genus Laticauda; species Laticauda laticaudata. Next base: position 42,957 of record BHFT01025316.1, on the reverse strand, counting down.
TCTGTCTGTCCTGTTGGTTGCAGAACTTCATCTAATTTCCACCTCTTTATCTCTAACCACTCGTAAAATCCCTTCCATGTTAAGTCATTTTCTGTGTCTAGAAATCTCGGTTTAATATGTGACTTTTTCCTGGCAGGGTGAAGGTTTTGATAGCCGAACATTTTAATGAGTGTCATCTAATATTAGTCCTCACTAAATTAAGCCTCTTCTTCTCCCCGGCGTCATTCAGATGGTGTTGGGTTTCACCACATTCCCCATAATCCCCGGTAAAAGCCAAAGGATGGAACAACAACACACTGAGATCCATGGGAGAAAAGTATTTATTTACAAACAGTCCATGCTTTCCCGTTAGGATCGTAACTCAAGGACTGCTTCTCAATACAGATAGTCCTTGACTTAGAACAATTTGTATAGGGACCGTTCAAAATTTACAACCGCACTGAAAAAAGTGACCTGTGACCAATTTGCACACTTACGACCATCTCAGCGTCCATCCATCCCTGGTCACGTGATTTACAGATGCTTGACAAGTAATTCACATTTATGACAGTTGCAATGTCCCGTGATCCCCTTTAGTGACCTTCTGACAAGCAAAGTCAAGGGGGAGGGGAAGCTGGATTCGCTTAACGATGGTGTGACTAATTTAAGAACCGCAGGGATTCGCTTAACCAACGCAGCAAGAAAAACTGTACCATGGGGCCAAACTTAGTTGATTTGCACTTAGCGATGTGAAAGGTGGGCTCTGTTGTGGCCGTAAGTCAAGGATTGCCTGTAGCTTGCCCGCCTATTGCAGTCGTAAGTCAGGATGGTCGTAAAACAGGTCATCAGGTTTCTGAGCCAGTTTTACAAGCACTTTGCAGTGCATGGCTGGTTAAGGAAATTCGTTGGGCAGTTCTTCTAAAATCCAATTGTAAAATTGTAGTTGTAAATTGTGGTTGGGTGAACATAACAGATAACCAGAGTTGGAAGGGACCCTTGGAGGTCATCTAGTCCAACCCCACCCCTAATCAGGAGACCCTACATCATTGCTGACAGAGGGCAGTCCACTCTCTTCTTGAAGGCCTCCAGGGATGAAGCTCCCACAACTTCTGAAGGCAACTTCTATTCCATTCGGTTGATTGTTCTCAGTGTCAGAAAGTTTCTCCTTATTTCCAGGTTGATTCTCTCCTTGATCGGTTTCCATCCATTCTTCCTTGTCTGGCCTTCAGGTGCTTTGGAGAATAGCTGGACCCCCTCCTCCTCTCTGTGGTAGCCCCTCAAATACTGGAAGACCGCTATCATGTCTCCCCTGGTCCTTCTCTTCCCTAGACTAGCCAGGCCCAGTTCCTGCAACCGTTCGTTGTATGTTTCAGCCTCCAGTCCCCTCATCATCCTGGTTGCTCTTCTCTGCACTCTTTCCAGAGTCTCCACATCTTTTTTTATAGTATGGTGACCAAAACTGGATGCAGGACTCGAGGTGTGGCCTTACTAAGGCTTTACAGAGTGGAATTAGGACCTCCCTTGATCTCAATTGTATCCCTCTGTAAATGCAATTTAGGATTGTGTTGGCTTTTTTGGCTGCTGCTGCTGCACATGGCTATTTAGCTGGTTTTAGCTATTTATTTAGCCTATTTAGCCTATTTAGCTGGTTGTCCACTAAGACTCCAAGATCCCTCTCACCATTCCTGCTGTTGAGCCTGGTTCACTCAACATGGGATATGGCGGACGGTCATAAATGCCAACCAGTTGTCAAGTGCCCCAAAAGCTGTGCTATGACCACAGGGGGTGGGAGTGGGGATGGGGTGGCCGTCATAACTTCAGAACCAGGTCACAAATACCTTTTTGGGGAATCCATCATAACTTTGGTCACAAGTCAAGAACTGTCTGTGCTCAATGAGATCTGGCCTTTCCACTTCTACCCAACGATGCATCAGCTACAGGGAGTCCTCAATTTATAACAATCCATTTAGTGACCGTTTCAGTTAAAAAGGCACTTTAAAAAGTAACTTATGACCATTTTTCACACTTACGGCCATTACCCTTGTGATCATGGGATCCAAATTCGGACGCTTGGCAGCTGCTTCATGTTTATGACAGTCGCAGAAATACCTTTCTGCAGCCCTTCTGACAAGCAAAGGCAACGGGAATGCGAGTTTCACTTCACAACTTTCTGACTAACTTAACGGCAGCGATTCACTTAACAGCAGTGGCAAGAAAGTTTATAAAATGAGGCAAAACTTCATTAACGCCTGTCTCGCTTTATCAATGGAAATGTTGGGCTCCGTTGTGGTCATAAGTCAAGGACTACCTGCAAACCTGGATTGTGCTTTGTGTGCAGCTGGGAAGACTTTAATTGTAGGTTTCTGTCGCCTTTTCAGAAGAGAGGCTGATAATAAAGTATTTATTAAAGCTTATTTATTATAGCTTATTTATTATAACTATTTATTATAAACTATTATAATAAGGTAATGTTAGTGATTATGATATAATACCAATAACAATAATAGTAGTAATAGGAATACAGATAGGAAGAAGAAGAAGGATATTTGTGATACATTTTTAAAAGTTCGGTTGACTGAGTATCATGTTTAATAAATAAAAGAGAAGGAGAAGGAGAAAGTAGAGAAGAAGAAGGAGAAAGAGAAGAAAAGAAGAAGAAAAGGAGGAGGAGGAGGAGGAGAAGAAGAATATTTGTGATACATTTTTAAAAGTTCAGTTGACTGAGTATCATGTTTAATAAATAAAAGAGAGAAGGAGAAGGAGAAAGTAGAGAAGAAGAAGGAGAAGGAGAAGAAAAGAAGAAAAAGAGGAGGAGGAGAAGAAGGATATTTGATACATTTTTAAAAGTTTGGTTGACTGAGTATCATGTTTAATAAATAAAAGAGAGAAGGAGAAGGAGAAAGTAGAGAAGAAGGAGAAGGAGAAGAAAAGAAGAGGAGGAGGAGAAGAAGAAGAATATTTGTGATACATTTTAAAAGTTCAGTTGATAGAGTTCCATGTTTAATGAATAAAAGAGATATGAACAAGGAGGAGAAGAAGGATATTTGTGATACATTTTTAAATGTTCAGTTGACTGAGTATCATGTTCAATAAATATAAGAGAGAAGGAGAAGGTGGAGAAGAAGGAAGAGAAGAAGAAAAGGAGAAGAAAGATAAGGAGAAGAAAAGGAGAAGGAAGAAGAAGAAGAAGAAGAAGGAAGAAGAAGAAGAAGAAGAAGAAGAAGAAGAAGAAGAAGAAGAAGAAGAAGAAGAAGAAGAAGAAGAAGAAGAAGAAGAAGAAGAAGAAGAAGAAACAACAACAGTTATGCAAATCCTTTTCGAATGATTAGAGCCCAGACAGAACCCACAATAAAATTCATACAACCTTGGCTAAAACCTAGACATAGCACCCCCAAAGGGTTTTTCAGTGGGGTGAAGGTTGTATCCTTGTATGATGACACAAGGACCGCATTCCTGACTGGGTTAGGTAAATACCCAGACAGCCCTCTGATTATTTAAATTTAGATTTAATTGTCCTGTTTGCTTAACATGGCACCAAATGGTTGAGGAGTTAAGCAGCAGCTAAACAGGAAGTTTCGCAAGCCTCTGCATTCACTCCAAATCCTTTGGAAATAGTCACTTAACCTACCTGTAACAACAGTCTTTTGCATTTTGAAGATTTTAGCGCAGTGTTTCTCAATGTTGGCAACTGGAAAATGGGTGGACTACAACTCCTAAGATTCCCCAGCCACCCTGGCTGGGGAATCCTGGGAGTTGTAGTCCACCCACTTTCCAGTTGCCAATGTGGAAAAGCACTAGTGGGGAAAAAAATTGATATTCAGGAGGTTCTAGGATAGTAAAGTGGCCTGGCCCTGTTTTTAATAAGAGAAGGAGAATCATTGGCAAAGTACTACCCTGTTTTCCCGAAAATACGACCTACCCTGAAAGTAAGTCCTAGTTTGATTTTTACACATGCACCCAATATAAGCCCTTCCCCCAAAATAAGCCCCAATTAAAGTCCTATCTACTCCAGGGTGCACAGGTAAAAATTAAGCTAGGGTAAGGATAGGAGGTAGAGCTGCCCTACTGCTTACCTTTGGACAGTTGTAGCCAAGCCTCACACACTTGCCTGGCCGGCCCATTTCTTCTGCAGCCAGCAAGGCTGGCCAGGCTTTCCTGAAGGCCTCTGGAGCTGAGAACAAAGCTCTGGATCGATCCTGAGCTCTTTTATTGCCTGCACAGGCCTTCATGAACGCCTCGACAGCTGCAGAAGAAGAAGTTCCTGAAGGCCCCTGACAGCAAAAAGGAGGCTGGGGGTGAGGTGCACAAGTGAGGTTAGTCAGTGGATGACCTCCCCCGAAAATAAGACTTGGTGCCTTTTTTTGGTGGCAAAAATACAGTATATCTATATCTATATCTGCCTATCTATCTGTCTGCCTATCTATCTATCTATCTATCTATCTATCTATCTATCTATCTATCTATCTATCTATCTATCTATCTATCTACTGTATATATGAATGGATCTTATCTTTGGGAAAACACAATCCATGCCAATGAGCCTATATAATTTTTTTAAAAAGAAGATAAGGAAGCTGCAATATCTAGAAGTCCTCAAGATGGCAATAAAGAGATGCACAGCAAATCTCAACTCTTTGCTGACTCCTTCTGGTCATTCATTTTAGTCCTTCACTTTCAACAGTTCATTTAGCAACCATTTGACGTTACAATCAGCACTGAAAACAGTGACTTATGACCGATTTTCACACTAGGAAGGAGGCTTCATGTTAAACAATGTGAAATACAGGTAGTCCCCAACTTACAACAGTTCGCATAGTGACCATTGCAAGTTACAACAGCATTGGAAAAAGTGACTTATGACCGTTTTTCACGCTTATAACCATTGCAGCATCCTTGTGGTCACATGATTAAAACTCGGACACTTGGACACTGACTCATAGTTATAACAGTTGGGAGTATCCTGGGGTCATGTAATCCTCCTTTTGCAACCTTCCGTCGAGCAAAGACAATGGGGAAGCCAGATTCACTTAACAATCATATAACTCACTTAACAACTGCAATGATTCAGTTAACAGTGGCATGAAAGGTCATAAAATGGGGCAAAATTCCCTGAACCAATGTTTCACTTAACAACAGAAATGTTGGGCTCAATTGTGATTTTAAGTGGAGGACTCCCTGCATAAAGATAAAAAAAAGCTGCAATTAACCAGATGTCCTGAAGATGGCGATAAAGAGATGCACAGAAAATCTCAACTCTTTGGCGATCCCTAGTGGTCATCCATTTTGGCACTTCTGGAAAATGAAATATTTGCATGGTTTTGCCATCTGACCCCTCCAAATCTTTCAGTAGGACTCCATGGATCATACACTCCCACTTTTCTACACCCTCAAGGACCTGGCAGATGTGGTTGCTTGGTTAGATGAAAGGTATTTTAATTTATTTATTTATTTATTAAATGTATATGCCTCTCATCTTGCTAGCAAGCAACTACGGGCACCTTATCAGATACAAATGAAAATATAAAACATCACGGTGATAAATGTAAATGAAATGGATGGAAATTAACATAGGAACCTTCTCACACGTTCTATGCATTGTCGTTGGTTTCTGAAGAAAGCTGGAAACGAGCAGGATATTGTGCAAAATGTGGTAATTACGGGAACTTAAATAATTTCTTGCAAACTCGTGGACTGTCATGGTCACAGGACTCCAATTCCAATCAATCAACAGATCTAAAAGAAACAACAAACCCCAAAGCACCAAGTTTTGCCTGTATACATCGATTTTCAAAGAGTATTCGGTATTTGTGATATTACACTGTGTGTAAAAATGTTTGCCATATCCCAGATCAGTCAGTTAATCTGTTTTTTTAACAGGCTTTTCGAGGTGGAAGAGATGCTACAGATCATCTCTTTTATTTTTTTAAAATCCTTGAAGTCATTTAGTCTGACCCCTTTCTCAGGACAGGAATCCACATTAAATTATCCCAGACACAGGAAATCCAGCTTCCATCTTGAATGAATCCAACAAACAGGAGCTCCCACCTCCTTAGATCATGGTTTCCACCCTCAAACTGTTTCTTAAGATTTCATCAGGGTTGCTTTTCTGTATCCTGAATCCATTCCTGCAAATCCTCTCCATCTCACTAGTATTGGGATGTGGGGATTTCAATTTGCATTCAGCTGGGGAATTCTGGGAATTGAAATCTGGACTTGCTGGTTGTGGAAATCAGGAACTCATTGTCTCCTGGTGTTCGGTTTTCGTGCCCAAGGTGGGACTAGAACTCACCGTCTCCTGGTGCTTGTCCCAAATTCACCCAGCTGGTTTTTGTGCCTAAAGTGGTACTAGAATTCACAACTTCCTAGTGATTGGTCAATCCAGCCCAGCTTTCGTGCCTAAGGCGGGACTAGAACTCACCATCTCCTGGTGATTGGCCCAAAGTCACCCAGCTTTCATGCCTAAGGCAGGACTAGAACTCACAGCCTCCTAGTGATTGTCCCAAAATCACCCAGCAGGCTTTCATGCCTTAAGGAGGGACAAGAACTTCGCTGAGCAATCCTGGCAAAAACATTGTAAAAATTGGGGCTCACTTAACCAACATCCTGCTTTTAATAGGAATTCCAGCCCTGATTGTAACTGTACATTGAGGACCAATGTATGTTTTTCTGCCTGCTGTCCCTTCATTCGTAGAAATATTATTTCTCCTTTGGAGCAGCAGCGAATACCGGCTGGTCCTGAAAAAGGGGAGATTTTGCAGAATTTTCTGCAATTTCTGGCAGAGATTTGCTTCGAAATTCCAAATCCAGCCGCTCCAGTCTTTGCCCTCCAAGCTTCCTCTCTGGGCTTCAAGCTGTTTGATCCACTGTTCCCCCTCNCCCCCCCCCCCCCCGCGCTTCTTCTGACGTCCATCAATGGGTCACTCTGTGGGGTGAGGTCTGACCTTTTGTTCTCGGAGTAGGAGTATCGGAGCTGAGCTGTTGAACAATAAGCTCTTTGAAACAATAAATGGAGACACTTTGGAATTTGGCATTCTCACATTTCAGGAGAACCCGGGTAGGACAAGCATCTGCATTCCTTCTCGCTGATCCTTGCAAGCAGTTTTAAAACTGGGGGGGAAAAAAACTATGTTTCTTCCCCTCAGCAAGTTTAAGCCAGGTGGACTTCAACTCCCAGAATTCCCCAGTGGCCATGACTCCAGATCCCATAGTAGTATTTCTTCCCCTTAGCAAATTTAAGCTGGGTGGACTTCAACTCCCAGAATTCCCCAGTAGTTATGACTCCACGTCCAATAGGAGTGCTGCTTCTCCTTAGTAACTTTAAGCCAGGTGGACTTCAACTCCCAGAATTCCCCAGTTGCCATGACTCCAGATCCCATAGCAGCGTTTCTTCCCTTCAGCAACTTTAAGCCGGTTGGACTTCAACACCCAGAATTCCCCAGCTGGCAATCCACCCAGCTTAAATTTGCTGAGAGGAAGAAACACGGCTATGGCATCTGGAGTCACCCTGACTGGGGAATTCTGGGAGTTGAAGTCCACACACCTGCCAAGATTGAGCAATGCTCCTGAAAAACCTTCTGGGATTTCTTGATTGATTTACTTGCTTGCTTCCTTATAAAATTTAATCGAGCTTGGGGGATCCCGTCGACCTTGATGGGGGTGGGACTAGAAGACCTCCAAGGTCCCTTCTGAGGCTATTATTCCATTTCTTATGTTCTATCTTGCCCGGTGGGGTCCAATAATTAAACAAGATGGCTGTTGCACAATGCAAGATTCTAGAGATGGGTGTCTTTCATTGGGTTTCATTCTTCATATGAGAGGGAAATTGAATATGGAACAGAATTCTCCCCACCAAGAGTTCCACGTCGCCCTTCCTCTGTTGATGTTCCTGAAGTCTTTACAAACTTAGCTTATCTATTTACTATAACTATATTCTATATCTATATATAAAAAGTGAAAGACCCCTCTTGCATCATCACAAAATTTCCATATCTGGAAAGCCTACAAACTTGAAATCTGGCACGTAGGTTCGTCTCGGCTTCTAGGTGCTCACTAAGAAAGGATTTTTCCAAATGACCATCAAAGTATTAGCATTTCCTATATTATTTTATTTTATTATTAACATGCTCTGATGCTAAGGTGTTCTACTCCCCCTCCCCACCTGGAAGAAAATCCCTTCCAAATGCAGTTTCAGTTTCAGAACAGTAAGCAGCTTTAGTACAGAACAGTTGAGCTAAGCCACACCCAGGCTCCTTGCTGTCTCCTTGCTCACACAGCAAATACTATTTCAGTTTCCAAACAGCCCTCAACTCTCTCACACACTGACAGGACACTAGCCAGATGAATACTGATAGATGCAGGTAGGCAGAGGCAGAATTTTTTTCCCCTTATTTTCCTCCCCCAAAATTAAGCCCAACCACATAGTTTTGTAGCGAAGCATGGGTATCGAGCTAGTTACAGATGATCCTCAGCTTACAATGGTTCATTTAGAGACCAAAGTTAACAGCAACACTGAAAAAAGTGACTTATGACCATTTTTCACACCTACGACCATTGTAGCATCCCCCATAGTCAGGCGATTTACATTAGGATGCTTGCCAACTGACTCACATTTAATGACGGTTGCTGCACTGTCCCGGGAGTCACACAATCCCTTTTTGTGACCTACTGACAAGCAAAAATCGATGGAGAAAACCAGATTCACTTAGCGACTGCCTTACTAATTTAACGACTGTAACGATTCACTGAACAACGGTGGCAAGGAAACTCGTAAAATGGGGTGAAACTCACTTATCGAATTACATAAGTTTTGGGCTCAGTTGTGGTCGTAAGTTGAGGAGACTCTGTATTCACACTTACCACCGTGTCAGCATCCCCAGGGTCATGGGATCAAAATTCAAATGCTTGGCAATTGACTCACAGTTATGACAGACACAGTATCCTGGGGATTGCCTTTTTTGACCTTCTGACTTGGTTCACTTAGCAATCGGAGGCGATTTCGCTTAACAACCGTGGGAAAAAGCATCATAAAATCAGGTGTGACTTACTTAACCACCACCTTGCTTAGCAACAGAGATTTTGGTTTCTGATTGTTGGCCGTAAGTCAAGGACCAACTGTAGAGTCAACGCTGCGCTCTCCGATAGCCTGGCGTTTTGCATCTCTCAAGTACATCTGAAGAGATGGGCGTGAAGGAGTTAGAAAAGTGATGATCTGGCAGAACGGATTGTGCCACGTAAACGGTATTAAGCGTGCAGTGTTCAAACATGTCCTCTTTTTCGAACACACCTCCCCGCTTCTCCTTAAATAGAAGCCTCACAGGCGAGTGAGGGAAGAAATCCAGCCCAGCCCTGTAACCTGCTAGATTTCTTCCTGCCAGGGAATTTTATTCTGTTCTGCTTTTTAGAGATAAAAGCAGAATAACAAGAGTTGGAAGGGACCTTGGAGGTCTTCTAGTCCAACCCACTGCACAGACAGAAAACCCCTGTGCCAGTGGTACGCCGCCCCCTTACCTGTTCTGCGCTTCTCAGCTGGTTTTCAGCCTATTTGAGGCCTTTGTCGGCCTTCGAGAGGTTTGAGGAAAGCCTCTGCAGCCCGAAAAATAGGCCCATTTGGTGACTTCCGGTATTTCCGGAAATACAGGAAGTGATGAAACAGGCCTATTTTTCAGGCTGTCGAGGCTTTCATCAAGCCTCTGAAAGGCTGAAAAAGGCCTCCAACAGGCCCAAAATCAGCTGGGAGGTGTGCGCATGCGTAGTGAGGTAAGTTTGCCTGCAGCTCGCATATCGGCACAAATGGCTCTGCCTGCCACCTGTGGCACACGTGCCATAGATTCGCCATCACGGCTCTATACCATTTCAGACAGATGGCTGCCCAGCTTCTTCTTAAAAACCTCCAGTGATGGAGCCCCCCCCCCCAACTGCTGGTGACAAGCAGTTTCGCTGGTGAATTGTCCTCACCATCAGGAAGTTTCTCCTTAATTCCAGGTTTCTTGATTAGTTTCCATCCATTGCTTTTTTGTCCTGCTCTCAGGTGCTTTGGAAAATAGCTTGACACCTACCCCCCCATCCTCTCTGGGGCAGCCCCTCAAATATTGGAAGGCTGCTATCAGGTCTCCCCTGTCCTTCTTTTCACCAAATCTAGACCTGCCCATATCCTGCAACCTTCCTTGATATGTTTTAGCCTCCAGTCCCCTAATCCTCTTTGTTGCTCTTCTCTGCACTCTTTCCAGTGTCTCAGCATCTTTTTTTTTTTATATCGTGGTGATCAAAACTGGATGCAGGATTCCAGGTGTGGTCTTAAAGGTAAAGGTTCCCCTTGCGCATTTGTGCTCGTCGTTTCCGGTTCTAGGAAGTGGTGCTCATCCCCGTTACAAAGCCGAAGAGCCAGCGCTGTCCGAAGACGTCTCCATGGTTATGTGGCCAGCAGGACTAAACGCCGAAGGCACATGAAAAGCTGTTACCTTTCCCACCAAAGGTGGTGCCTATTTTTCTCCTTGCATTTTTTTGTACGTGCTTTCGAACTGCTAGGTTGGCAAAGCTGAGACCAGTAACAGGAGTTTGCTCCGTTCCGCGGCGCTAAGGACTCGAACCGCCAACCTTTTTGATCAACAAGCTCAGCATCTTAGCTGCTGAGCCACCACATCCCTTTCTGTGTGGCCTTACCAAGTGGCCTTAACGCTACATGCGATCTTGATTCTATCCCTCTGTTTATGCAGCCTAGGATTGCATTGGCCTTTTGGGCTGCTGCAGCGCACGACTGGCTCCTATTTAAGTGATCATCCACTAGGATTCCAAGATCAGATTGCTTTTCTTCTCTGCTATTTGAAATCTCTTCGGTCCCCTCCATTCCATTCCCACTTCCGGCTCCTGGCAGGCCCTAGCTGGGCATTCACAAGCTATTTGAGCAGGTCAGTTAAAGATCAAGCTTTGTTCAGTCGTGGTTTGTCTTGATGCGCAGCACAAAACCTGTATTTGGCTTGCTTCTGATTGTTGGCTTGAGCAAGTGGGTTGGGTTGGCTCTACTTATTAAGAGATCAGGCTAGAAACCAGGAGACGGTGAATTCTAGTCCTGCCTTAGGCATGAAAGCCAGCTAGCTGCTTTGCAACCACTAGGAGATGGTGAGTTCTAGTCCACACCTTTGCCATGAAAGCTGGCTGGGTGACTTTGGACCAGTCACCAGGTGATGGTGAGTTCTAGTCCCACCTTAGGCACAAACATTGGCCAGCTCACTGTTGCCAATCACCAAGAGACCGTGAGTTCTAGTTCCACATTAGACACAAAAACCAGGTAGGTGATTTTGGGCCAATCACCAGGAAACCATGAATTCTATTCCCATCTTAGGCACAAAAACTGGCTAGCTGACTGTGGGCCAATCACCAGGAGACAGTGAGTTCTAGTCCTACTTTAGCCGTGAAACCAGCTGGGTGCTTTGTCATCACTAGGAGATGGTGAATTCTAGTCCACACCTTTGCCATGAAAGCTGGCTGGGTGACTTTGGATCAGTCACCAGGTGATGGTGAATTCTAGTCCCACCTTAGGCATAAAAGTTAGCTGGCTGACTATGGGCCAATCACCAGGAGACAGTGAGTTCTAGTCCTGCCTTAGCCATGAAAGCCAGCTGGGTGACTTTGGACCCATTATTTTCAGCCAAACCCACCTCACAGGGTTGTTGTTATGGGGAAAGTAGCAGGAGGAAGGAATATTAGCTATGCTTGCTGCCTTGAATTACTTCTAAAGTAATAGAGGTTTTTTTTCCCAAGCTTGGGGGAAGAAAATCAACCTTATTCAAGGAAACAGAAAAGTTTAGACATGTGATCTTGGTTATAAATGAAGAAATGTCCCCCCCACCCTCCATGCACACACACAATTGGGGAACCTCAGCCATCATCAGTGGATGATCCTAATAACCTAGAGGGAGATTTCAGTTCTGCTATTATTCTCACAAGTTTCCATTCCACCATGTATGGCTTTTATCTTCCTTGCATTAGATTAACTCAGTCATTTCAATTTTGCAAAAATTGCAAAAAACCCTTTTCTACAGAAATGCAACTGTCTGGCTTTAAAGCAGAGTAATAGTGTTCTGTCTTTGAGTGGACATTACAACCACACTGATTCATAAGCGATCCCTCCCTTCCTCTTGCAATATGCTGTGAGTAACTCGCTATTGATTGGACTAACATCATTCTTTGCTTCCCTTTGTAAGTTCACATTTCAAAAACTCTTAGGGATTGGTTATTCATCCCGAAGCACCGGCATATAAACACTCAGAAATGGCACTAAGGTTAACTTGGATTGACTGATGAATCTCGCTCCCAAATTCTCGCATCCCACGCTAGAGGCAGTCCTTGACTTAGAACCAAAGTCGGGTCCAACATTTCTTTTGCTATGCAAGACATCTGTTAAGTGAGTTGCATCATGTTACGAACTTTCTTGGAGGTGTGGGGGGTGGAGAGAGAAAGAGAGAGTTTGATAGAGATAGATAGATAGATGATCGACAGATAGACAGACAGACAGATAGATAGAATTCTTTTATTGGCCAAGTGTGATTGGAGACACAAGGATTTTGTCTTGGTGCAAATGTTTTCAGGGTACATAAAAGAAAAGATACATTCATCAAGAGTCAAGAATCATAACTTAATGATAGTCATAGGGTACATACAATAAGCAATCAAATCATACCAGGAAACAGTCCATATAAACTGTAGACAAGCAACAAAGTTACACTCATACAGTCACAAGTGGGAGGGGAGGGGTGATAAGGAAGAGTGAGAAGATGAATAGTAATAGTAGTGATAATAGTAATAATAGTTTGACATAGATGATAGATAGATAGATAGATACCGATGGATGGATCGGGAGAGGGAGAAAGAGAGAGTTAGAGGGAGAAAGGGAGGGAGAAAGAGAGAAAGAGGGAGAGAGAAAGATACCAGTGGGTGGATGGATGGATGGATGGATGGGGAGAGGGAGAAAGAGAGTTAGAGAGAAGGGGGGAGGGAGAGAGGGGGAGAGAGGGGGGAGGGAGGGAGAGAGAATGATAGATAGATAGATAGATAGATAGATAGATAGATAGATAGGCAGGCAGGCAGGCAGGCAGGCAGGCAGGCAGGCTGATTGAGAGAAATGTGACATCGTATCTGAGGCTAATTGAAAAAGAGAAGGCAACCCCCCCAGGAACTGTGCCTGGCTCTTTGACCCCCTAACTAATGTTTGTGTCCCCCCATGTTGTGCAAACGCAGCCACTGTCTTGTGAGGCTTCAGGAATCCTCTTAAGCTTCTTGAGGGGCTATTTGATCTGCATACAGGAACACAAAGTGTGAAGGCAGCCATTGTCTTCTGATTAATTCCATGTTAAGCTCTTGTTGCAAGCCCAGCCTCCTTTCGTCATCAAAGGGACTCTTAAAACTTTACCTCGGCTTGCAAGGAGTCCCGCAAATCAGTTTGTTCTCGATTTACGCCCAGATCTGGGCCAAACAATGTCCACCGCTAAGCAAGACGGTTGTTAAACGAGATTTACCCCAGTTTGCAACTTTACCTGCCACAGTGGCTAAATGAATCATTGCAGGTTGTTCAGTGAGTCACATGGTCGTTAAGTGAATCAGTCTTCACTGGTCAGAAAGTCACAAAAGAGGGCATCGCATGACCTCACGACGCTGTGGCCATCGTAAGTATAAGTAGTCAAGGAGAAACCCAATCTAGAAATAAGGAGAAATTTTGCGACAGTGAGAACAATTAATCAGTGGAACAGCTTGCCACCAGAAGTTGTAAATGCTCCAAAACTGGAGGCTTTTAAGAAGAGCCTGGACAACTGTTTGTCTGAAATAGTATAGAGCAGGGGGTTGGAATAGATGACCACAGGGTCCCTTCCAACTCTGTTATTCTGTTACTACTATCTGCACTTGTGTTTGGACACTGGAGCAAAGGAAGCTGAATTTAAGGAATCAGAATCAGAATGGAGCTGGAAGGGACCTTGGAGGTCATCCAGACAAGTGACTGTCCAGTCTCTTCTTAAAAATCTCCATTGATGGAGAACTCACAGCTTCTGGTGGTTAACTGTTCTTCCTATCAGGAAGTTTCTCCTTAATTCCAGGTGGCTTCTCTCCTTGATTATTCAAAAATAGAAAATTAACAGAATTGGAAGGGATCTCGTAGGTCCTCTAGTCCAGTGATCCCCAACAGGTGGGCCGGGAACCACTGGTGGTCCGCGAGAAAATTTTGGTGGTCCATAGAGAAATGTCCCCCCCAAAGTAATTAATCCAAGCTGTGGGGGAACACAAGTCTCAGCCGCCCAGATGGCCCGCAGGAACACAAGGCTTGCGTCGCTTGCATTGCGAAGAACAACGTGAGGGAGTGAGGGGAGGGGGAAAAGGGTGGAGGGGGGGAACTTGCCCCATTCACCCCATGTGCCTGGCTTGGCCACCGGGCTGTTCCTTTCCACGTGTTTCTTCTGCTTTTAATTGCACGCAAGGAAAGCAGCCAAAGTCTTTCTTTCTCTCCCCCCAAACTCCACCAGAAATGAGTCTTTGGGACCCTGCAAGGCCGCCTGCTCCAAAGAGGCTCATTTCTGGCGGAGTTTGGGAGAGAGAAAGAAAGACTTTGTAAATAAGTCTTCTGCTGCTTTCCTTGCATGAAGCCAAAAGTCTCTCTCTCTCTCCCCCTGAGAATGGAGCTGGAGACGGTATCTTGGGATTCCAAATAAAGAATGATGGATCGGTATGAAAACAGGGCGGGGGATTTTCCCACAGGCTCTTTTGGGGATTTTCCCAGGGTCTCTGGTCCGCGCGATTTAAAATTATGAGTTTGGTGGTCCCTGAGGTCCAAAAGGTTGGGGACCCCTGTTCTAGTCCAACCCCTTGTCTCTTGTCCTGCCTTCGGGTGCTTTGGAAAATAAATTGACCTGTAGGAAGCAGGTAAAGAAGTTCATTTTGCAATGACAACACTGCTGTCCCAACTTGTGTGTAAATTCCACTCCCGTGGCCTGAGACCACCTCGGATGCTGGCAGTGTGGGAGAGTAGGGGGGTATCGATGACCCCTGCTCTTGTCCCCAAAGACCCCTCCCTGCCACGTCCCCAAATAGCCTCCTCGGCGCCGTGAATCAAAGGCAGAAGAAAAGAAATCCGAAACCAGGCATATGTGTGAAACGTAGAACGGGGCCATCTAATCCCTCTCTGGAAAAGGACCAGGAGGGCTGAGTCCTAGCTTTGTGTAGCCACAACGGAGGGTGGAGGGATGGAGTTTGCAACTTGCACCTGCTAGTTCCCCCCTCAGAGGTCATTTATTTCCCCCTCCCGCCAGAGTGACCTCTAATCTCAGAGGCCAGCACTGGGAAGGGAGGGAGGAGGTGCCTTAAAATAGCCTAATTCGACATTGGTTGTGACTCTGCCGCTCTGGACACACAACTGGTGTGGGAAAAAATATATTTCACCCCCCCCCCAATTTTGCATGTTTCTCTTTCAGCCTCCTGAAACTCTTCACATGGTCACCGTCCTTCTTTTCCTCCTTAGTTTATTTTTTTTTGGAGGGGGGGGAGGTGTTGTTGTGTGTTTGTTTGTTTAGGAGGTGTGTGTTTTGGATGTGCGTGTTGCGTTCCGGGCTGGCTTGCTTTCTCAGATGGTCCTTGCCTGAAGCCAGTTTGGCCGAGTGGTTAAGAAGCTGGCCTAGATACCAGGCCACCCTGAGTTCTAGTCCTGCCTTAGGCATGAAAGCCAACTGGGGGACTTTGGGTCAGTCATTTTTAGCCCAGCCAACCTCACAGGGTTGTTCTTGTAAGGAAAAGAGGAAGAGGAAGATTCGCAATCACGAACAAAGCCAGATGTACATGCGCCCAGATTCCCTGAACAACCATGGCAAGAAAGGTCATAAAATGGGTCAGAGCTCACTTCACCACTGTTCTGCTTGGCAAGGGAAATGTTGGCCTCGCTTGCGCTTGTACCTGCCATCTCTTCTGTTTTGCTCTTGCTGATAAAGATCTAAATTTAGTTTTTACCTCGTGGGATCCCAGCCATGCCATTAAGCAGTTGTTCTGTGTTTTGGTCGTAAAACGAGCTCCAATAGTAACCTTTACAATTGGGCCAATAAACGAAACATAAAGGGCCTACAGGTAGCCCTCGGCTTACAACAGTTCGTTTTAGTGACCGTTCAAAGTTACAATGGCACTGGAAAATGGGACTTATGACTGGTTTTTGACTGTTACGACCATCCCTGTGGTCACATGATCAAAATTCAGCTGCTTGGCAGCTGACTCGTAGTTATGACGGTTGCAGAGTCCTGGGATCATGTGATTTCCCCCTTTTGCAACCTCCAGACAAGCAAAGTCAATGGGGGAATCCAGATTCGCTTAACAACTGTGTTGTGATTCACTTAATGACAGTGGCAAGAAAAGTCGTGAAATGGGACAAAACGCACCAAACAGTCTTCGCTTAGCAATTGAAATTTTGGACACAACTGGGGTCGTAAGTCAAGTATTCCCCTGTATAGGTAAGTCCTTGACTTACAACAGTCCTTTTAGTGACCGTTCGAAGTGAACAACGGCAGTGCGGGGAAAAAAAGGGACTTGTGCATTTCTCACACTTATGATGAGCAAAGTCGACTGGATTTGCTTAACAACCATGTTACTAACTGAACCACTGCGGTGATTCACTTAACAACAGTGGTGAGAAAAGGTTGTAAAATGGAGCAAAGTTCACTTCAGAAATGTCTCACTTAATGACAGAAACGTTGGGCTCAATTGTGGTCATAAGTCGAGGACGAACTGTAGTGAAAATGCAAGCCACTCGCCAGGGCTGACCAGGCGTCCTTTGGTCTTTACATAACTTGGGGCATTCCGCGCTAGGAGAAATCCAGACTTTGAACCCCTTTGAATCCCGCCCCATCGCTTATCTCCCCCACTCTCTCTATCAGGAGCTCTGGTTGACCTGGAAAATAATCAAATCCGTGGATTTATTGCTCACCAGAAGTTGAGAGACTTATTTGTGAAATGTGTTTATTTATTTGTATACCGCCCTTTTTGTTTTTACAAATAATTCAAGCTGGCTTTCCTGCCTAAGGCAAAACTAGAACTCACTGTCTCCTGGTGATTGGCCCAAAGTCCCCCAGCTGGCTGTCATACCTAAGGTGAGACTAGAACTCACCGTCTCCTGGTGATTGTCTCAAAGTCACTCAACCAGCTTTAATGGCTAAGGTGGTGCTAGAACTGACCATCTGGAAATAAGAAGGAGACTCTGATTCCCATTGTATTATTTTTGGTGCAGCTAGGTGTTGAACTGTGCCATCCTTGGTGCTCTCTGAGCTTGTTGGTTTTCTTGCCAACGTTTCATCAGCCAACTAGACAACATGCCCCGAGTTTATACACAGCAGCTTGTAGCCCTGGTGGAGCTGTGATTTTCTCTTCAATGGTTCCTTGATAAAATATTGTTTTTGTTGATTGTTTCCCTGCTTGATTGGTTGTCTCCTTAGTAATTCCTGCCTTTGGGAATTGCTTTCTGCTGGATTGTTTGTCTGGTGTTGATCCCTGCTTATCTGGATGTTTGTGACTCCTTCAAATCGCTCTTTTGAATGGTGTGAAAATTGGGGTTGTGGAATCAACCTTCCCGAGTAGACCAAACAGGAAACACAACCAGGTGAGCCTAATTCTAAGGCTATACAGGTAGCCCTCAACTTATAAGCATTCATTTCGTGACAGTTTGAAGTTACGGCACCAAAAAAACCTGGTTTTCACATTTACGACCGTTGCAGCAAAATTCAGGCGCTTGGCAACTGACTCATATTTTTGACCGCTGCAGTGTCCTGAGGTCATAAGATTCCATTTTGTGACCTTCTGACAAGCAAAGTCAATGGACAAAAGGCAGATTCGCCTAACGCCCATGTTACTAACTTACCTGCTGCAGTGACTCACTGAACAACAGTGGCAAAAAAGGTTGTAAAATGGAGCAAACCTCACTTAATAAATGTCTTGCTTAGCGACAGACATGTTGGGCTCAGTTGTGGTTGCAAGCCGAGGACTAATTGTGCGAGCAGAATCTTGCAAATCCAAAAGCCTGTGATGACCCAAAAGCAACAGAGGCACAAAAACAGGTGAAGTCCCTTTAATTCCTTCAATTTGGCTTCAAAGTTCCAAATATCCTTGACTGGAGGCAAAAAACTCCCCCAAAAACAGTTACAAAAAGGAGGAAATGCCATCCAAACTAAAAACACCTATAAATTATAAATAGAAAAAAGAACACAAACCACACTGAAGCAATTAAGGAGACAAGGCAGGAAAAGGGCTTGAAGATGTCCACAGATATTGAAATACACACACAGATCCTTTTAACCTGTCCTCACAGCTGCAGCCCAAGAAGGGGATCAAGGCCCTTTCTTCCCCTGTAGACCATACCATTCATGTTTCTCCCTTATCCGCTCCTCCCTGCATGCCCTAGGATGAAGAGGGGATGGGCCTGGGTTTTCCTCTGACTTCCCAGCCAGCCTGTGCCCTTCCCCAGCTTCCTCCACAACCTCCGGAGCCACACTTCCACTCCTTGTCAGCTGTTCCTCCTCTCCCTTGGAGTCAGTCTCCAACAGGGGCATGGCAAAGCCCAAATCTCCCTCTTGTCTTTTTACAGCATGAGAAACCAGGGAGGCTCTCTTTAAACTCTCTTTCTCCAGCCATTATACAGCTGTGGGCCACGTCCTCTCTTATCTGACCACTTCCTAAGCTCTTTACCTAGTCTCCCAAAGTCTTTGCCACATACCATTACAACGGCTGACCGTACCTAAGAAATATAGTGTAAATAATCAATGCTGCAATGTTATTGAGAGAGTACAATATGTGTACAGTGAGATTGGCTGAGCCTCCCTTCATGCACACACACACAGCCCAACACAACTCACAGTGAGGACAGAAGTCCCTAATCCAGTCCCAATCTTATTACACTATGTGACCTTGTTGCACAGCACACCGGCCCTGCAAGTCTATCATATTATGTTGACATGAAGTGAGGTTGCAATGCAAGTGAGGTTCGAAATAAACATTTTTGTCCAAAATCACAGTCAATACGGGGTTCTCCTAACCTCCTGACCTCCCTTCCCCCAAATCCTAGGAGTGAATTTTGCTGTTACCATTTCCCTGAAAATGCAACCTACCCTGAAAGTAAGTCCTAGCTTGATTTTTTTACACTTGTGCCCAATATAAGTCCTATCCCTAATATAAGTCCAAATAAAGTTCCCGCCCACTCCAGAGTGGACGGATAAAGATTAAGCTAGGGTGGAGATGGAAGGGTGAAGCTGCCCTACTACACATGCAAGTGAGGTTAGTCAGTGGATGATATACCCTGAAAATAAGACCTGGTGCCTTTTTTTTAGTGGCAAAAAATATATAAGACAGGGGCAACGCGTACAAGTGAGATTACTCCGTGGATGAACATCCCCCCGAAAATAAGACCTGGTGCCTTTTTGGGTGGCAATATATATATATAGCCACCAAAATATATATATATACCCCTTCCACTCTCATCAGCCTTGGGATTAGCCTGGCAAAATATTTCAGCCACTTGGAAGTCAAAACACACATTTGACCACTATGGTGTGGTTATTCTCTCCCTCCCCTTGCCTCAGACAGCTGAGGAACAGAATCAGAGATGTGTATTGTCGGATAACAACTCCAAGAATAAAGAGATAACAAAGGCTAACGCTGCCATATATTCAAAACATCTCGGAAATAGCTAACAGATTATTATAGCCACATTGCAGACAAACCGATTCAAACCCTCCAAAACTCCCTAAGTAAACCAAAAGGCCCATTAAGTCCCAGCAGAAAGCTCAGGAGTCCTCTACAACGCGCAGTGTAAGGACGGCAACGGCCACAATGTAGGACAAACCGGCAGAAGTCTATCAGAGCGCGTCCACAAACACCAACTAGAAGTTATGTTAAAAACGTGGCCTTAATTCTTGATAAAAACTCACTCTGGCTTCGACTGGGAAATGGCGAGTATCCTAGATCAAGCCAGGTCCAAAAATGCTAGAAAATTCCTGGAAACTTTGGCACTCAAGCAAAGCAGCCATCAACAGACAGATAGAGATAAACAACATCGACGTATCATTGAAAAGACACCTTTGAAAAGCTAAAAGAGGAGAAGATCTCCCAGCCAGCAATGAACAGACAGATAAGCAGGATTAATAGGAGACCAACAACCAAGAAGTCAACAACACCCCAATCATGGAAATGCAAACTCAGACAAACAATCCAACATTGAACAACCTAATCAAGGAATGACCAAGAACACTTCTACCAACATTGACAGAGGAAAACTTTCTTTCTTTCTTTCTTTCTTTCTTTCTTTCTTTCTTTCTTTCTTTCTTTCTTTCTTTTTCCCTTCCTTATTTTCTTCATTCTCTTCCTCCTTTCTTTCTTTCCTTTCTCTTTTCTCTTTCTTCATTTCTTTCTTCCTTTTTCTTTTTCCCTTCCTTTTTCCCTTCCTTCCTTCCCTGCTTCCTTCCTTCCTTTCTTTTTCTCTTTTCCCCTTCCTTCTTTCCTTCCTGCCCTCCCTCCCTCCTTCCTTCCTTCCTTTCTTTCCTCCCTCCCTCCCTTTCTTTCTTTTCTTTCTTTCCTTCTTTCTTCCTTTCTCTTTTTCCCTTCCTTCCTTCTTCTCTCCATCTTCCTTCCCTCCATCTTCCTTCCTTCCTTCCTTTCCTACTTTAGTCAAGTTGTAGCCATTCTAAATAGACAAAAGACAGGAAGCTTGTAATTAAAGGTGAAAGGGTACTAGGCTAAACATGGTATCCTTTGGGAAGGAGGATAAGTTCACTTAGTGACTGTTGCAAGTTACAACGGCACTGGAAAAAGTGACTTATGATTGTTTTTCACACTTACGACCATTGCAACATCCCCAGGGTCACGTGCAGGGGTGGGATTCTACCAGTTCACACCTATCCACTAGAACCAGTTGTTAACATTCTAAGTAGTTCGGAGAACCGGTTGTTAGAAGAGATTACTGGGCTAATCCTGTAAGGAAGGCAGGAAGGAAACATTCTGGTGTTGCTTACAGAAACTGCCTCTCCGTTAACCCTTATTACATTCTTGGCAGGACGAGACTTCCTGTCTCAGGAACTTCTTTGGAAGTTCATCAGCCCTCAGATGGAGAGTCAACAGTCCCCAGGTCTGGAGGTGACTGATGAGGAAGAGGAGGAACAGCCGGGTCCAGTGCCTGATGCACAGAAGGCAGAGGAGAGGAAAGCAGTGGAAATCTATGGGCCCATCCTTGGGACGGAAGAGCCATCACTCTTTCCACTCTAGTTCTGGGGATAAAAGGAGCGAGTGGAAATGAATTGGTGTGGAAGACAACTATTCATCTCCCTTCCAGACAGACTTGTTAGCTTGTGGTGAGAGAGAGAAAAATTTTGCTGGGGCTGCCGGGCGCTCCTAATTAAAGGAATGTTTTGAGTTCACTTCAGAGGGTTTGTCATGTCTGGGGAGCTGGGTCCAAACACCCAACTGCTTAAAACAGCGAATCACTTTTTAAAAAATTGATTTACTGGCTGGTCAAATTTATTATTCCCAGAGAGTTATGTCAACCTGATACTTTGGTGTACATGCATCTCCTGAATACCTCACTATAAAGATGCACATGGACATATCTGAGGAATAAATCAGCAAAGGTGTTCTGCAAACAATCCTGTTCTGGTTTCCGTGCCAGGTCATGCCTCTCACCTTTACAACAGGGTAAAGTTCAACTGGAAATAACAGATAATCGGAGTTAGAAGAGGACCTTGTAGGTCACCTAGTCCAACCCCCTGCCCAAGCAGGAGACCCTATGCCATTTCTGACAGGTGGCAGTCCAACCTCTTCTTGAAAGTCTCAACTGATGGTGCTCCCACAACTTCCGAAGGCAACTTCTGTTCCATGGGTTGGTTGTTCTCCCTGTCAGAAAGTTTCTCCTTATTTCCAGGTTGAATCTCTCTTGGTCAGTTTCCGCCCATTATTCCTTATCTGGCCTTCAGGTGCTTTAGAAAATAGCTTGATCCCTTGATGATCCTTGGCACAGATATATTTGATATATGAGGCAGATCAACGGGAGTCCATCTTCTCCAACCCTGGTGCCTTCCAGATGGTGGGGTTCCAACACACTACAGACCCCAACCATCAATTCATCTGCAGGATACCAGATTGGGATGGTGATTGAAAAAGAGCCCATCAGCATTTTCTGATGAGGGGAATTTGAATAGCATACAGAAGTCCTCGACTCAACAACAACCACAATTGTTGCAATGATTCCCAGTCGTTAAGCGAGTCGCACCCAGCTTTATAACTTTTTCCCCATGGTTGTTAAACAAAGCCCTCAACAGCCAAAGCGGTGAAAGAGGAAGTAAACAAGAAGTAAAACGAATCACACAAGTTGTTACGTGACTCCTATGGTCCTTAAGTGAATCCAGCTTCCTCCCCATTGACTTTAGTGGTCTGAATCCAACTGGAGAGGTCGCAAAACTCAATCATGTGACCCTGCAACCATCATAAATGCATGCTGATTGACAAGTGTCTGAATTTTTGATCGTGTGACAGGAGGGACACTTGTGAGAGTTGTAACTGTGAGGACTGGCCATAAGCCTCTTTTATTTTCCAGTGCCGTTGTGGGTGGGTGTCGATGGGTGTTGTGTAAGGAAGTGCAATTGCCAATCATTTTTTATGAGGAAGGTGTGCCCCGGGGCCTCTCACACCTGTGTGCAGAAGGAGGAACCATATCACACAAACCACTAGAAACTGAGAGATGCTCAGATATTCTTTTTATGATCTCATGAAGAGGGAGGAAAATGTCACAGTGACAATAAGTTTTGTTTTGTTTTTTTACTTAGAACAACTTTATTGTCACTTGAAATGTACACAAATCGGCACACCTTAAAATGAAATTTCACTGCACACAGTTTCACCCACCACCTCCAATGTACACTACAAGAACATGACAAAAATAAATAAATACAAAATTATGCACATACCTACATCTATCTATATATAAAAGTGAAAAACCACTCATGCATCATCACAAAATCTCCAGAACCGTAAAGCCTACAAACTTGAAATTTGGCCCATAGGTTCCTCTTGGCTTCTAGGTGCTAAGAAAGGATTTTTTGAAATGACCATCAGAGCATTCGTATTCCTTATATTATCATTATCACCATCATCATCATCATCATCATCATCATCATCATCATCATCACGCTCTGATGCTAAGGAGTTCTACTCCCCCTCCCCACCTGAAAAGAAATCTCTTCTAAATGCAAAACACAAGCAGAGGAGAGGAGTTTCAGTTTCAGACCACCAAGCAGCTTTAGTACAGAACAGTTGAGCTAAGCCACGCCCAGGCTCCTTGCTGTCTCCTCCTTGCTCACATAGCAAATACTGCTTCAGTTTCCAAACAGTCCTCAACTCTCTCGCACACTGACAGGACACTAGCCAGATGAATACCGATGGAAGATGGGAGACAGAGGCAGAATTTTTTTCCTCTTATTTTCCTCCCCAAAAACTTGCCCGATCACATAGTTTCCTAGCCTGCTGGTATGTTGTATGACACAGAGAAATAGCACAGTCTTGTTCAGATGTATGCATGATTTATTGCTTTGAGTGTGTCCTTGTCCTCCTGGCATGTCTAGTTTAATGAAAAAAAGGATTAGGGGTGACATTATAGCTGTCTTCCAATATTTGAGGGGCTGCCCCAAAGAAGAGGAAGTCAAGCTATTCTCCAAAGCACCACAAGGCAGGACAAGAAACAACGGATGGAAACTCATCAAGGAGAGAAGCAACCTGGAATTAAGGAGAAATCCCCCAACAGTGAGGACAATTAACTAGTGGAACAGCTTGCCACCAGAAGTTGTGGGTGCTCCATCACTGGAGGTTTTTATAAAGAAGAGACTGGACAGATGTGGCCATATGACATGAACTACATTTCCCAGGATACCTTAACTACACTTACCATGCTGCATTTCCTCAAAGGAAGAGCTCCCAATTCCTCACTAACTATACCTGCCTGGACAGCACACTCCCTGCCTGGAATTATACATTCCACTATTAACTAAAGAGCAAGTAACAGTATAACTAAGATAAACAGTAAAGAGTCTGGAATGGTGTAGAATTTCCCCTGCTCAAGGGGGTTGGACTATAAGACCTCCAAGGTCCCTTCCAACTCTTTTATTCTGTTTTCTATTCTCCAAAGCACCCAAAGGCAGGACAAGGAACAACAGGTGGAAATTTAGGAGAACCAATCTAGAACCAATGAGAAATTTCCTGTCAGTTAGAACAATTAATCAATGGAAAAACTTGCCTCCAGAAGTTGTGGATGCTCCAACACTTAAGAAGAGATTGGACATCCATTTGTCTGAAGTGGTGTAGGGTTTCCTGCCTTAGCAGGGGGTTAGACTAGAAGACCTCCCAGGTCCCTCCAAACTCTGATATTCTGAGTGGCTTTGGCACAAACAGCACACAAATGCAGCACCAAAAGGATGGGCTACAATTCCCACGTTCCACAAGGATCTGGAGTCCCACAAATGTTGGTTTGCAAATCCCCAAGCGATCTCATTACTGGGAAAACTCACTAAAGGTAGTCCTCGATTTATGACCACAATAGAGCTCCAAATTTCTCATCCTGAGCGAGAGGTTGTTAAGTGAGTTTTGCCTCATTTTATGACTTTTCTTGCCATTGTTGCTACAGTTGTTAAGTGCAGTTGTGCAGTTGTTAGTGCAGTTGTTAAGTTAGTAACACGATTGTTAAGTGAATCTGGCTTCCCCATTGACTTGCTCATCAGAAGTTGATCACTGCACATTCGAGATTACAAGGGCCCTGAAAAATGTGATTTACAAGCCAGTCCTCGCACTTAACGACCATCACAGCATTTCCCCTATGATCACATGATCAAAATTTGGGCAACTGGCATGTACTTATGACAGTGACACTGTCCTGGAGTCACATAATCATCATTTGCAACCTTCCCAGGCGGCTTCCAATGAGCAATTAGATTTGCTTAACGACACTCTGATTCACTTAACAACAATGGCAAAAACAAACTATCACAAAATCAGGCCCGTCTCACTGAATGAACTACCCTGTTTTAGCGATGGAAATGGTCGTAAGTCCAGGGTGACTGTAAAGCTAACATTTTATCCAACTGCATTTTTCAAAAAAATTGGAGGAATTTATTTATTTATATTGCCACCTATTCACACCTGCCGACTCAATTTCCTTTTACCTCCATCAGGATTTGAGTCCTGCCTATGGAGGCTTCTGTCCATAAAAGAATTTTATTTATTTAAAGTGTCTCAATTCTGTACACCTGTTTATTACCTGACACAACCTGTTCTACTCCTTTTAAAGAGATTTTAAAATCTGAGCTCCTTTGGTATCCAACCCGTTTTATCTCTGCGTAATCTCAGGCCATGAGAATTTTTCAATGTTTTCCTGAAAAAGCATGGAAGGAAAAAGAAACAATGAAATGGTAAAACATAAGTAGGACTTAGGGAGAAACAATCAAAAGCATTGTGAGTCGTCCTGCCCTTACAACAGTTCATTTAATGACTGTTCAATGCTACAACGGCCCTTCACAGGTACCTCAGGCAGCCTTGCAAAAACCCCCCCCAGGAACTGCACTGGGGACTCCAAACTCCAACATTCCCAGCTCCAGGCCAGCCAGGGAGGTGTAGTCCCAGGATATTTGGAGCATGCCTGCAAAGAGAAGAGCCTGCCAAAATGACTTTTGAGTTCCAGCATGGGAATAAACATAATTCTCTAACCGCCCTGCCCTTAGGACCCTAATAATCAGGGGTGGGCTTCAAAAATTTCAGCAACCGCTTCTTTGCTCTGCTCTCTGACCTTTATCAGGCTTGGAGAGTTGCTAGGCCGATACCTCCCAAACGCCATCATGTAGCAGCAATTACTTGACAAGAAGTCAGGAACAAATATTCACACTAATTAAACAAACTAATTGTCTCCTACAAACACCTTTGTCCCCTTTCGCATTTCTTTATTCCCTATGGGTGGGACCATTCACCATCCACCATTACTCCTGAATTGACCTTTGTTCCTTCGCCGTTCCCTTCTCCTGGCAGCTCTGTGCATGCACACACTGGGAACAGGCTCCAGCTGTTCTTCTGCCCCACTGATCTCCGACTCTGAAGAGAGCTGATAATTGTCAGACGGCCCTGTCCCCTTCTCTGCGTCTGACACAGAGCCCTTGTCTGGGCCTTCCCCAGAATCTAGGACTGGTCCATGTTCCTCTCCAACCTCCTCACTTTCCGAGTCTGCCTTGATGGCCTAGGTCACAACATAAATCAGGAGAAAGTCATCTCACAAACCACCACAAATATTCTAAATATCACACTCCCACGCGCCATTGGAAAATGTCACCAGAATGCCAAGCGGCTTTCTCTTTTGCCCCGCGCCGAAACTCAATGGCTTTCTCCGAGCCTGGTGAATTATGCACCCCTGGCAACGTTTGCTGAGACCAGACACTCCAAATACCAACCCTGGCCCTCGAAAAGCAGCCTCGAGAAGCGAGAAGGGCATCACTCAGCTACCATCAAACAGTGGCAGATTGTTTTGCTTTGCTTTGTTTTTTTTCCAAATTTTTTATTTTTTTACAAACATATTGTGTGAACAGTGTGGCACCCGAGCGTCGTACATTTTAGTACAAAATAATATGCTTCATATTTACTATATATAAGTTGACAATCTTACATAGTTTTAATAATAATATATACATATTATTACACAAATATTACACAAATAAAATAATATTCTTCATATTTACTACAAATTGACAATCTTATATAGTTTTGATAATAATATACACATATTTTGTTGAATTATAATATTTTGTAATTTGATTATTCAATATTTCAGGATGTTATTTTTATGCCAATCGCCATATTCTGAATGTAGAGAAAAGTAATGTCCTACACTTGGGCAAGAAAAACCCAAAGGACCCATATGGACTGGGTGAAACCAGACTCAATAGCAGAAACTGTGAGAGGGATCTTGGACTATTAGTGGACAACCAGCTAAATAGGAGCCAGCCATGTGCAGCAGTAGCCAAAAAAGCCAACACAATCCTAAGTTGCATTAACAGAGGGATACAATCAAGATCAAGGGAGGTACTAATACCACTCTATAAAGCCTTAGTAAGGCCACACCTGGAGTCCTGCATCCAGTTTTGGTCACCACACTAAAAAAGATGTTGAGACTATTAAATTAAATTAAATTAAATTAAACATGCTGAGACAAACCAAATAAATAAATAAAATAAAATAAATAGAAAAAGTGCAGAGAAGAGCAACCAGAATGATGAGGGGACTGGAGACTAAAACATACAATGGACGGTTGCAGGAACTGGGCCTGGCTGGTCTAGGGAAGAGAAGGACCAGGGGAGACAGGAGAGCATCTTCCAATATCTGAGGGGCTGCAACAGAGAGGAGGAAGGGGGTCAAGCTATTTTCAAAGTACCTAAAGGACAGACAAGGAATGATAGATGGAAACTGATCAAGGAGAGATTCAGCCTGGAAATAAGGATGAACTTTTTGACAGTGAGAACAATCAACCCATGGAACAGAAGTTGCCTTCAGAAATTGTGGGAGATTCATCACTGGAGGCTTTCAAGAAGAGACTGGACAGAAATGGTGTAGGGTTTTCTGTTTGGGTAAGGGGGTGGACTAGATGACCTACACGGTCCCTTCCAACTTTGATGATCTGTTATCTTTGATGATCTGTCACTCCTTTTGCTACAAACAAAACACTATCAATCTTATTTGTTGTATTTAACAGACTGACATAGTTCTAATAGTAATGCACCTATTTAGGTTAAATTATAATCTTCCGTTGTTTAATGATTCAATATTTCAGGGTGTTATTTTCATGCCGATCGCCATGTTGTTCAAACTTTCTCAGGACTACCATCATTCAAATTCTCATTTCCCCTCTTATTATTACTACTCCTTATTGTATAAAACAGTGGTGGATTGTGAAGTCGACAACAACCCACAATCCAAAGCCACGCTGGGGCCATATAGAAACAATGCCAGCCTTGTTGCCACCGAGCTAACTCACAAAGCGGAGAATTCCTGCGGGAAAAGAGAAATACGGGCATCAGGCCCAAAAGAAAATCCAGGCATTTTTAGCTGCTTCAAACTCTCCTTTCTTTATTCGTCGTTCAGCATTTGGAGACTTAGAAGCGTTCCTTGAAAGTACACGGGAGTCCTTACCTTATGACCACAATGGAGCCCCAACATTTCTGTTGTTAAGCGAGACATTTTGTTCAGGGAACACAGGTAATCCCTCGACTCGCAAACCATTTGTTTCATGGCTGTTCGAAGTTATATCAGCACTGGGAAAAGAGACTGATGATGTTCTGACCCAAACCTGGTTCCAAGGAAACAAACCTGAAATGGAGGTAACAGCAAAAGCTTTGAATGATTCTTTACGAATTCCGTTCCTTTCCGGTTAAAAGGCTGTTTCAAATTAATTATCTCGGAAAAGAAGGAGCCTTGCCACGGTTGTGCAAGAACACTCCATAAAGTTGCCAAGAAATATTCCAAACACGAAGCATCTCCAGACATCAACCAAGATAATCTGAACATCCACAAGGCTTGAGTGCAAAAACTTCTTTGCTTCCTGCAAAGAACTCCGGTTTCTCAGCTGGCTTTTATCTCCTCAGGGAGGGGCCATTACCTTGCAGCCTTACTCCCAAGTCGCCCATGCTGCTGCAGCTGTTCTTTCCTTTGAGCAGCCCTGCGTGCATGCTCCCTGGGCACAGGCTCCTCGGGAACCTCTTCATCGCTGCTGCCAGCCTCCACAACCTCCGAAGGCAGCACTCCACTCCCTGATGGTTCTCATTCCATCCCTGCATCACATGCAGGTCCCTCCTCTGAGTCCTCGCTCTCTGAGACCTCAGCCATCCTCACCTGCTGCCGGCGAACCAAAACAGATGACTGTTTTTCACATTTAACGACCGTTGTGGTATTCCCCCCATGATCACGTGATCAAAATCCAAGCACTTGGCAAACCAGCAGGCACAGGGATTCCTCCTCAACTTACGACCACCATGGAGCCCAAAATTCCTGTTGCTAAGTGTGACATTTGCTAAAGGAGTCTTCCTCCATTTTACGATCTTTCTGGCCGCGGTCTTTAAATGAAGCACTGCAGCTGTTAAGCTAATAACCCAGTTGTTAAGCGAATCTGGCTTCCCCGTGTATTTTGCTTGTCCGAAGGTCACAAAAGGGGATCACGTGACCCCCCGGGACTCTGCGACCATCATAAATATGAGTCAGTGACCAAACTTTTGAATTTTGATCAGCTGACCATGGGGATGATACAACAGTCTTAAGTGTGAAAAACAGTCATAAATCTCTTTTTCCAGCACCGTTGTAACTTGCAACGGTCACTAAGCAAACTGTTATAAACCAAATAAATTTTATTTGGAATTATGACAGAAATATATAGTAAAGAGGAGATTTTTCTAATAATACATATTATCATGGCAGCAAGAATGATTTTTGCCCACGATGGAAAGACAGAGAAATTCCCAACGAAGGTGAAGTGATAAAGAAGATATTGATATGTGCTGAAATAGATAGATTGACTCTGGAATTAAAAAATAAGGACGAGACAGAACACCACAAAAAAATGGAATAATTTTTACATGGCTACGTTATCTGATTTTCTCAATGGCTCTTCCTTCCAAGCGCCAAGTTGATTGCTTATCTAGCTTGCTGCACTGTTACCAGGTGTGAAATGCTCTTGGCTGAATGCCCAGAAGTTCAATTAAGCCTATTAAGAGTTTTCCCTTGCTCCTTGTCTTTCTGAGGTTATTGGGGGCTCTCCAAGTCCCGCAGAATCTTAGTGATGCCCCAGCAGCCCACCCCTGGTTGGCTCCCTTAACAACCCCAATGGAAATGTGTGTCTTGATTGTGGTCGTATGTCGAGGACTGCTGTAATTCTGCCTAGTTTACTCCTCCTTTCCTTCCCCACCCGGCTATCGCCTCGAGAAATTAGGTTGCATGCGAACGATGATCCCTTTTGCTTCCTTCAGCATCTTCTCATGCGTTGCAACAGCTGGCGAGTATCTTTGGAGAGTTAATAATTACAATGCAAAACCTGGAAAGAGATATTTAGAGACAGGATAGCATACACTGAAGGAATGTGAATTGTGCAATTCCCTTGAAGAGGCACCCAGAGATGTTGTCACATTTGCTGCGACCACTGATGTGCAGGGCAAGGGCAGCGTGGTCTGGACACACAGCTACCCGATCCAGTGGTTTCTGCTGCCAAAAAAGAAGCTAAATGTATTTATCTGTCTGTCTGCTTGTCTGCCTGCCTATCTGTCTGTCTGTCTGTCTGTCTGTCAATTATGGCATATCTATCTATCATCTGTCCATCCATCCATTCATCCATCCATCCATCTATTCTATCTACAGAATCTATTTATCTACAGTATGTATGTATGTATCTATCTATCTATCTATCTATCTATCTATCTATCTATCTATCTATCTATCTATCTATCTACATCCATCCATTCATCCATCATCTATCCATCTATCATCTTATCTATCACCTATAAAAAACTGTAAATTGCCTCACAACTGGACTATTTTTTGTGGTTTGGAACCAATCTTTGGTCAGGGAGGGGGATTAGCCTATACAGGGTGGGCAGAAATGGACTCAGTTCAGATTCTAATTTGCACTTTCTAAACATACTCCAATCAAACTTGCAGCTGTTTTTATTGTCTGGAGTTTTACAACGCACATTTCCAATTAAAAAAGAATGTGTTTGTGGGCATAAATACGCATATATCAGAGAAAGGAGCAAGCAGAGTGTTCCTTATTAGAGGAAAGTGCTCACAGAACAAAATCTTATGGGGAAGAAAAGCATAACAATTAGAAAAGGACAAGAAAGGTTTTTGCAAATTATTGCAAAAACAGCATGTATGATGCTTAAGCCTGGAAAAATGCAAAACAAGTTCTAATAAGTTATACCACACTATGCGTGTTGGGGAAGGAAGGATCAGTGAGAATGACGCCATCACACAAAGGACATCAATCATACTATTTGCTCCGTCCCATGACATCATCACAAGGGCTGCTCTATGACCATCTCGACTTACAACCATAATTGTCTTAATTTTGGTTGTAACTCAAAAGACTACCTGTATGCAGTAATACTTCTCCATAGATGTTGTATGTCCTTGCATATGTGCCCATCGTTGTGTCTCTAATCACAGGTTCTTTGTGTGTCTAATTACACTTGGCCAATAAATAATATTCTATTCTGTTCTGTTCTGTTCTGTTCTGTTCTGTTCTTTTTCTATTCTCTATTTATTCCAATATTCTATTCTATTCTATTCTGTTCTGTTCTGTTCTATTCTTTTTCTATTCTCTATTTATTCCAATATTCTATTCTGTTCTGTTCTGTTTTGTTCTGTTCTTGACAAATGTATCTTTCCTTTTATGTACACTGAGAGCATTTGCACCAAAGACAAATTCCTTATGTGTCCAATAAAGAATTCTATTCTATTCTATTCTATTCTATTCTATTCTCTATTCCTATTCTATTCTATTTCCACTTCCACTTCCACTTCCACTTCCACTTCCACTCCACTCCAAGTGGAAGCCGGAGTCCTCGGGCAGGCCTGGACAAGGCAGGGGCTGTGCCCGCCAGCTGGGTACTCACTCAGTTTCCTCCACGGCCACCGGGCACTTATACTGGGCAGTGTTGAACAGGCAGATGTCCGCATACTGGCGAACTGGAAAGTAAGCAGGAAGAGAGAGAGACACACAAACCTTTGGGGTTCTGGCCACCAGAATGTCCATGGAGCTACCCTGAGCTATCAGGGAGGGGTGTTCAAAAAAGGCAAGATGGTGGCCTCGATGATGCCATGCATTTTAAAGAAAAATGGATGGAGCTTTTATTGCACCACTGTCTTATTTGCCTTATTTGGCCATACCCCAAGGACACCTCTCCTGGGACCAACGTCCTGAACCTCAGGAGATGAAGAATTTCAATGATGTAACATGAAAAATGGAGGGAAGAGATGAAAGAAAATATGGAATAAAATGGAAATCAAATTACTTTTGTAACAGGAGGAAAGGAGAAGAAGGAGAGAGAGAAGGAAGGAAAGGGAGGGGGGAGAGAGGGAAGAGAAAGATAAAAGGGATAGAAAGGGTGGGGAGAGGAGGAAGGAATGAAAGGAGAGAGGAAAGGGTAGGGAAGAGAAGATAAGAGAGGAAGGAGAAAAGAGAAGAGAGAAGAATGGCAAAGAGAAAAAGAATAGAAGAGAGGAGGAGAGGAGAGGAGAAGAGAAGAGAAGAGGGGAGGATGGAGAAGAGAAGAAGGAGAATAAAAATAAGAGAAAAGAGAAGGATGGAGAAGAGAAAAGAGAAGAATGGAGAAGAGAAGAAGAGAAGAGAAGGGAGAAGAATGGAGAAGAGAAAGAGAATAAAAAGAGAAGAGAAGAGAAGAATGGAGAGGAGAAGAATAAAAAGAGAAGAGAAGAGAGAAGAATGGAGAAGAAGGAGAATAGAAAAAGAGAGAATAGAGTAGAATAAAATAGAACAGAGAAGAGAAGATAGGAGGATGGAGAAGAGAAGAGAAGAGAGAAAAATGGAGAAGAATAGAATAGAATAGAGAAGAAAGTGGGATGGAGAAGAGAAGAAGGAGAAAAGAGAAGGGAAGGGAAAAGGAGAGAAGAGGAGAGGAGGGGAGAACTATCCAACTGGACAGACAGGTTTCATTTAATGGACTGTATATGTTTAAAAAGTGTAAAATACGTATGTATAAACAAATCACACGTAAAAACAGGACCCTCCTCACTGACTCCCAAGTCCCATCTGGCCATTGGTTCAGAACAAGGTCTTGGACTCAAAGTTCTCTGGATTTTATATCCCTCCCTCCCTCTCTCTTCCTGCCCTTCTCTTCAGGGACCCAAAGGGCAAAAGAAATTTTGATGGCCTCGTGCCATCCACCAGACTCCCAATCCAGGACAATTAAGCCCCCATTCCCACCCACAACTCTGCAAAACCTTTCGCTGTCCCACCCTGGAGAGTCTTGGGTAGAAGAGCTTACTTTCTCCTCTCCCTGAGGCCCCCACCAGAGTCCGAAGCGTCTGAATCAGGGGTGGGATTCCACCAGTTCGCACCTATTTGCTAGAACCGGTTGTTAACCTTCTAAGCAGTTGGGAGAGCCGGTTGTTAGAAGGAATTCCTGGGCTAATCCTGTAAGGAAGGCAGGAAGGAAACATTCTGGTGTTGCTTACAGAAACTGCCTCTCCGTTAACCCTTATTACATTCTTGGCAGGACTAGACTTCCTGTCTCTGGAACTTCTCTGGAGTTTTTTCCCCTCCTTTGCTGGTCCTTTGCTTGTGTGGAGGGACCATTCAAAGTTACAATGGCACTGAAAAAAATGACTTATGACCGTTTTTCACACTTACGACTGTTGTAGCATCCTCACAGTCATGAGAGGCCAGGCAAGGAGATGTGTGCCTCGATGTGAGTGATATTGAGTTGGCCACGCCCAGCCAATAACATGACCACCAAGTCATGTCCACCCAGTCACATGACCACCAAGCCACGCCCACCAACTAAGCCATGCCCACAGAACCAGTTGTTAAAAAATGTGAATCCTACCCCTGGTCTGAATACCTGAGATTTTAATTTTCTTGACCATCTTGTTGGTGTTGTTGGTCACGTGGACGTTAACGTTGATGGGTTCTCCATGATAATAGATCTGTGGGGAGACAAGCCATAGATGGAGGAGGCCTTCAAGGGGAATCTACTTGGAAGGAATTCTCCTTCAGGATCTCTAGTCATGGAACACCCTTTTCTAGGGCTCCCCAATTCCACCCAGATCTTCTGAGACACCCCCCCCCCGAAATAGGTTGCCCCAGCCAGTACNTTCTGAGACACCCCCCCCCCGAAAATAGGTTGCCCCAGCCAGTACAAGCCTGGTATCTGTTCTGACCCAAACCTTGTTCCAAGGAAACAAACACAAAATGGAGGTAACAGGAAAACCTTTTAATGATTCTTTACAAATTCTGTTCCTTCCCGGTTAAAAGGCTGCTTCGAACTCATTGTCTCTGATTCGAACAAGTCTTGCCAAAGTTGTGCAAGGATGCCAAGAACGCTTGATAAAATTGCCCAGAAATAGTTCAAACACAAAGAGTCTCCAAACACCAGCCAAGATACTCCAAATGTCCACAGGGCTTGAGTGCAAAAACTTCTTTGCTTCCTGCAAAGAACTCTGGTTTCTTAGCTGGCTTTTATCCCTTAAGGGAGGGGCCATCACCTTGCAGCCTTACTCCTGAGTCACCTGTGCTGCTGCAGCTGCTCTTTCCTTCGAGCAGCCCTGCATGCACACACCCGGGGCACAGGCTCCTCGGGGTCCTCTTCCTCACTGCTGCCAGCCTCCAGAAGCTCTGAAGGCAGCACTCCACTCCCTGATGGTCCTGGCCCCCATCCCTGCCTCACATGCAGGCCCCTCATCTGAGTCCTCACTCTCCAAGGCCTCAGCCATCTGCACCTGCTGCTAGTGAACCACAACACAGACATATGCAGTTCTTGCAACCATTCTTCATATCTTTTAGCATTCAGTCCCCTAATCATCTATGTTGCTCTTAACAGATTTAATAATCAGAGTTGGAAGGGACCTTGTAGGTCATCTAGTCCAACCCCCCCAGCCAAGCAGGAGACCCTATACCATCTCTGATAGATGGGAGTCCAATCTCTTCTTGAAAGCTTCCAGTGATGGAGCTCCCACAACTTCTGAAGGCAACTTCTGTTCCATGGGTTGATGGTTTTCACTGCCAGAGAATTCCTCCTTATTTCCAGGTTGAATCTCTCTGTTGACTCATGGAACATTCCTATGCCATTTTTAGTAGTTGCCATAAAAAAAGGGGGGAAGAGGAGGAAGGAAATCTGGGAGAGCAGTGCAGCAGTTGGTAAGTGAAAGTGCATTCCAACTATTATCTTAAAAAGATTGTAACTAAACTACCGGAGCTCTTGCCCAGGGATATATTTAATTGGAGAACATGATTGATGACACACAGCCTGTGAAGATGCTCAATTGGAGAATCTGATTTATGACACACCCAGAGGGGAAAGAGGGGAAACAGGGTCACAGGGGACTGGAAATGATGTAGGCCAGAGTTGGCTTCATACAGGGCAGTGCCAGGATGTCGCTTCTAATCTATCCTTGGAAGTTTTTTGAAGCTTGGCTCGAGACTCATGATTTAATTAGGGCGATCGCTGGAATCCTGACAGGAACTAGTCAAAGGTAGGTAATAAGGAACAGACCGGAAGTCCACGGAACCTTTTATCAAACTGGGGAAGGAGAGTGTGGCCGCCCCTCCCTCAAATACTGGAAGATGCTCTCCTGTTTCCCCTGGTCCTCCTCTTCCCTAGACTAGCCAGGCCCAGTTCCTGCAACTATTCATCGTAGGTTTGAGCCTCCAGTCCCCTCATCATCCTGGTTGCTCTTCTCTGCACTCTTTCCAGAGTCTCAACATCACAAATCCATAAACTCTGCTTGGGCTGTAGATCTAGATCAGGAATCAAGACTGGTCTATATTATTGGAGGAAGTTCCATCACTTGCCTGGTGGCCCACCATGAACCCTCAAGAGATGCTGCCCAATTCAAGTACCTCTTTATCCAACGATGCTTCTAAATGGAGGGGCTTGTCGGACATGAGGAATTGCCTGGTGGTCTCGGCCATGGGCTGCGGGCCGGGCCGCTCGGGCGCATACTGGACTTTGCGGATGACCAGGCGCACAGAGTTCCTGCAGCAGCAATTGGGGATAAGACAGACAACCTGTAATGACCCAAAGGGGCGTGACACAAAAAGAACAAAGTCGCAAAAGTAGAATAAATTCCCTTTAATGCCTCCAACTTGGGCCTCAATGTCCAATGTCCAATTATCCTCGGCTGGAGATCAAACTCTTCCAAAAACAGTCTATGAAGGGCAGAAATGCAGTCCGAACGAAAATTAGAAATTTTAAAAAACCCAACACCAACCACACTGAAGTAATTAACATGGCAGGCCAGGATGATAAATTGCAGACTTTCAAAGGATAATGCAGCAACCACAGTTGGGAGGACGCTAAAACCCAGAAAAGCCTCGACTGAGATAATGCACGCTTTGCTTCCAGCAAGGAGCCGTGTGCAAACGCCCCACTTATATCCTGTTCTCCCAGCTGCAACTAATGAAAGGGATCAGGGCCTTTTCCTCTCCCGTAAGTCACACTGCTCCCTTCTCCATTCGTCCCTGTGTGTCCTAGGATGAAGAGGGGGTGGTCCTGGGTCTGTCTCTGAATGCCCAGCCAGCCTCTGCCCTTCCCCTGTCTCTTCCACAGCCACCGGAACCCCACTCCCACTCCCTGTCTCCCCCTCAGAATTGGACTCCAACAAGGGCATGACACAACCTCACAACACAACACATTACCCAGGCCATCCCTAAAGTGGGACCTTTTCAGCTCTTGGGACTGCAGGACCCAGAAATCTCCAAATGGGACATAGAGTATACAGGGAATTCTCGATGTAACGACCACAATGGAGCCCCAAAAAGTTCCATGGCGCTAGCCGTTTTGTCGCATGGTGAGTCGCCCCAGCCAACTCGCCATGGGGCAAATGCAACATGGGAGAGGGACATGTAAATTGCCAAAGTTTTTGTCTTGTTTTAGGTTTGAACTTCCTAAGGTTAGAAGACCTCGAGGCTCTCTCTTTGTGTGTGTGTGTGTGAGAGAGAGAGAGAGAGAGAGAGCTGCAATTCACTTGTCCCTCTCTTGAGTTATCCTGCCTTGAATGGTCCCATGTTGAGTTGGCCAGGGTGAGTCGGCCAGGACAATTCAGCTGTACCAAATTATCCCATTCCACCCCAAGACCTGAAAAATATTTGAGGGGCTTCTCCATGTTTTCAAAGTTTGAGAAAGGCTATGTTCTGACCCAGCTCCCCAAACATGACAAACCCTCTGAAGTGAACCCAAAAGATTCCTTTATTAGGAATGCCGACAGCCCCGGCAAAACGTTTCTCTCTCACTGCAGGCTCACAAGTCCGACCGTCCGGGAGATGAATAGTTGTCTGCCACCCCTATTTATCTTCGCCCCCTGCCTTTTATCCCCAGAGCTCAGGTGGGGCCTCGCTAGCAGCAATGGCTCTTCCGTCCCAAGGACCAGCCCATAGATTTCCACTGCTCTCCTCTCCTCCACCTTCTGTGCATCTATGCAGCAGGCACTGGACCCAGCTGTTCCCCCTCTTCCTCATCAGCCACATCCTGACCTGGGGTCGACTCTCCATCTGAAGGCTGATGGACAGCCCAGGCTCCACCTCTGTCTGTCTCTCTCTCTGCCAGCTCCGTTCCCTCTCACCCCTTGCAGCTCTCAGGTTGTCCTGATGCTGACCCTGATTCCCACACCTCCTCCTCCTCTGATTCAGCTGCTGGAGGGGCCGGTGACCCACAGGTCATAACAGGCTGGTCTTGGAGGTCCTCCAAGACTTGGAGGTCCTCCATGCCACCTTATCCAACCCTCTACCAGCAACCGAAGCCACAGAAATCCACCAGGTTGGTTGCAACCAGGTTGGCTGGCCTACCTCTTGTGGATCTTCTCCTCCAAATTCTCAGCGCAGAAGGCTTTGACCTCGTAGTCCACCCCGCAAGCCTAAAAGCAAGAGTTGGCCAGATGTGAAGTGAGGATACAGAGGTGGGGGGTGGGGTCAGACTGCAAGACCTCTAAGTTCCCACCCAACTCTGATTCCAGGAAACCACAACCATTTCAAAGTGAACCAAAAGACCATGAGCAATATGGTTAGTCCTCAATGTATGACAATGATTCTTGTTGCTAAGCAAGGTGGTTCTTAAGTGAGTCATCTCCGATTTTACAACCTTTATTGCCATGGTTGTTAAGTGAAACATTCCAGTTGTTAAGTGAATCTGGCTTCCCCACCACCCCTCAACTTTGTTTGTTGGAAGGTCACAAATGGTGATCCTGTGACTCCATGATTCTGTCACCGTCATAAATATGTGGTAGTTGCCAAGCACCCAAATTCATGACAGTTGTAAGTGCGAGGAACGGTTTTAAGTCACTTTTTTGGGTACCATTGTTAAGTTTGAACGGTCACTAAATGAATGGTTTTAAGTCAAAGACTACCTGTATCATCTTTCATCACCGATTAAAGCTCCTCCAGTTTTAATCCTTTCTTTTCTTTCTTTCTTTCTCTTTTTTCTTCTTCCCTTCCTCCCTTCCTTTCCTCCTTCTCCTCCTTTTCTTTCTTTCTTTCTTTCTTTCTTTCTTTCTTTCTTTCTTTCTTTCTTTCTTTCTTTCTTCCTTTCTTTCTTCCTTCCTTCCTTCCTTCCTTCCTTCTTTCCTCCCTCCCTTTTCTCTCTCTCTCTGCCCTTGAACCAGGTGTCTCAGGCAGTGACAGACAGAAATTCAGCAGGTGCAGCCTGCTTTCTTCATTAGCATGTCTTTCCTTCCTTCCTTCCTTCCTTCCTTCCTTCCTTCCTTCCTTCCTTCCTTCCTTCCTTCCTTCCTTTTCATTACTGGTGTAGGCTCAGCAGGCTTTTATCCAACTGTCTGCCTAGTCTGCAGCTCTTCCTTCTGTCTCCCAAGGTTGTTCTCACTGCTTATTACACAAGCAACTTTTGTGCCTTTTTGAAATGTCTGAAAGAACCCAGAGCTTTGCTACATACCACAAACTCTCCTCTCCCCCCACCTCTAGTTGTAGGGATCCACTATCCAATATAACTCCTCCCCCTTGCTGCCCCTTACGTACCTTTCCAGTGTCCTCTGGGCCGGGCTGCAGCGTCACGGAGCAGGGGAGATTGGGAGGGATCTGTGCAAAAAAACCCAAAAAACAGAAGAATCAAAACTACCCTCACAGTATGGGAAAAATTCCACCTGCACACCCTGGTTGCCAAATGCAAACAAAGAACAATTTGTGTTGTCCTCCACAATGCAAACCTTGCCATCCTGCTTAATGCAGCAACCTTAGGCAGAGAGCAGAAAAAGAGGCAATATTGCACATCAAAGAAATGAAAGACAAGTTTCTTTCTTTCTTTCTTTCTTTCTTTCTTTCTTTCTTTCTTTCTTTCTTTCTTTCTTTCTTTCTTTGAAAAGGAGCGGAGCTATATGTAGTTTACTTCAATCCTACTCATTATATTGCTCAGTGCCCTACAAACCCACTTTGCTTCCTTCTTCACAAATTTATCGATTGCTTTATGTTCTTTAAAGTTCTTCCTTTTCTCCATCCAAGGATCTGCTTCCTCACAACCCATTTGCTCCTTTTTCCTATATTTGTTTCCTTCCTTCCTTCTCTCCTTCCCTCCTTCCTTCCTTCCTTTTCTCCCTCCCTCCTTCCTTCTCTCCTTCCTTCTCTCCCTCCCTCCTTCCTTCCTTCCTTCTCTCCCTCCCTCCTTCCTTTTCTCTTTCCTTCCTTTCTTCTTTCCTCCCTCCCTTTTCTTTCTTTATCTCTCTCTCTCTCTCCCCTTGTTTTTCCCTTAGATCCAGATGACTCAGGCAATGACAGACAGAAATTCAGCAGGTGCAGCCTGCTTTCTTCTTTAGCGTGTCTTTCCTTCCTTTTTTTTACATGCTTTCAAACTGCTAGGTTGGCAGAAGCTGGTGGCTTAGGGGCTGAGATGCTGAGCTTGTCGATCAGAAAGGTCGGCAGTTCGGCGGTTCGAATCCCCAGCGCCACGTCACGGAGCGAGCTCCCATTACTTCTCCCAGCTTCTGCCAACCTTGAAAGCATGTTAAAAAAATTCAGGTAGAAAAACAGGGACCCCTTTGGTGGGAAGGGAACAATGTTCCATGTGCCTTCAAAGGCGTTTTGAGAACGGCCGGTGTACTGGTGCCTCTACTGAAGCCTGCCGTGACTAAGAAGCCGACACATTACCTCTACTCATGGCCGGATAGCACGGATGTACGAGGGGAACCTTTACCTTTACTTCACCTTATCCAAGGTCGCCTCGCTGCCAAGACTACAGAGATGGGAACAGGAGACCCAAAGGAGAGCAAAGGGGAAGGGGGAGGTGTACCTCAAAAGTAAAGGGGTATGCCTGCTCCCCCAGCTTCTTCACCAGCCGTTCCTGCAGCCTCGTCAGGGGCTTCTTCTCTTCAGCCACCGGAGGGAAAGCTTGGACATTGGAGACGAAGAGGTCTTTGCGAAAGGTGAGGCCCAGGACATCCAGATCCTCACGGCCATAGCGGAAAGCGCAGGTCAACGTCACGAAAACTGCAGGGGGGAAAACAAGAGAGGCCGGGATAGACCCAGAGGGGGGAGGCAAAGGTTGGGAAGGAGACTTTGCAGAATTCGATTCCAACAGCCAAGGGAGGAAACACCCAAGTTTAAGAGAGAGAGAAAGAAAAAAAAGACAAAGAGATGTAGTAGGACTCAACGGTCAAGGAAGAACCTCTGGCAGGATCTAAGAAAAGGGCCTTCAGAAACAATAATGTCGCTTAACGTCTGTAGAGATTCTCCGTCATCCAGGTCGTGGTTGTCTGAAAGGTGCTTTTTTTCAAGAGGCAACTGGACTTTCTGGCTTTTTCTTTGAAGATGCTCATCCAAGATGCTCCTTCAGTTCTGACTGGATGGTGGGGAAGGGAAGGATTGATATTCCTTGCTGACATCTGGTCATTTGCATCCTTCAAGAGGATCGTTGAGGCCACTTGGAGGTTTATCTGTGTCCTCTCAGGCTCATCTGAGTGGTGCAAATGGTTTCTGTAGCCTGCAATTTTCCCTCTGGAAATTGATTCCTGCTCCCCCACCATTCCAAGGGTCTTCACCCCAAACCGTAGAGCTAAAAATCTGTAAATCGTGTGGCTTGTTTGATTTTGTGCTCAACAGTTGTGTGATGGGAGTGAGTGAGTTTTCAATTTTGAATTTTTAACTGGGATCCAATTGATTTATTTAGAAACAGATCTGGTACGTCTAAGGCAATTTCCCAAAGTGAAAGTATTTTTGCCAGGTTACACAGAATCCACCTTCTCTCCTTCCACTTCTACACTTCATAAATCATGAGAACCAATTAACTGCAACTGGAATTTCTTAGTAGAAATGGCCTTGAACAGAATGGTCTTGAACTTTTCAACTCCTCTACTTTCCCTCCATTTTGTGGCAGCTGAATTTCAGAGCTGACAATGATAGGTTGCCCAGAGCCACTGTGTGTGAGTTAGGGGTGCTAGATAAATTTATCTCATTTAAATTCTTATTTAACTTCTCATTTAAATTGAATAAATTGAAGACTAACTTTAAGAGTAAGTTTAAGAGTAAATTTAAGAGTAAATTTAAGAATACATTTAAGAGTAAATTTAAGAATAAATCATCAATTATTTTACCTTTCCGCTCCTTTAAGTATTCCGGGTCCACCAAGACGACACCATCTGCAGAAAAAACAGGGCCACATAAATGAGAACCAAGTGGAAGTACAGGCAAAGAGCAAGGGCCACCCCCTCCTGATCCGAGAGCACGGAGAGCAGAGAGAAGGCGAGAACAACGCAGACTGAGCCGGCTACTCGGGAGCAGAGCACCCCGCCCCTCTTCACAAGGCACACCTGGGGACTGAGATGTAAGGAGGTGCTGGTGGGAGGGGCATTTGTCAGGAACAAGCATTGAATCTGTAGTGCCTCATGTGCACTTGCTGATGCCTGGAGATTACTGTGTTCTGTCTTGTGGGGCTTGCCCAGCTTGCCTATTTTGCTGAACTTCTTGCCCCTGATTACTGTAAATAGGACTAGCAGTCCAATAAGCTAGGTTTAGCCAAACAGTAACCAGGAGTAGCAGTTCAGTAAGCCTAAACCTGGCTTATTGGTCTGCTAGTCCGAGTTACTGTTAGGCTAACCTGGTTTATTGGATTGCTGGTCCTGGTTCCTGTTTGGCCAAACCTGGCTTATTGGACTGCTGTCCTGGTTCCTGTTTGGCTAAACCTGGCTTACTGGACTGGTAGTCCTGGTTACTGTTTGGATAAACCTGGCTTATTGGACTGCTAGTCCTAGTTACTGTTAGGCTAACCTGGCTTATTGGACTGCTGGCCCTGGTTACTGATTGGCTAAACTTGGCTGGCTGGACTGCTGTCCTGGTTCCTGTTTTGGCCAAACCTGGCTTATTGGACTGCTAGTCCTGGTTACTCTTTAGCTAAACCTAGCTGATTGGACTGTTGGCCCTGGTTACTGTTTGGTTAAACCTGGCTTATTGGACTGTTAATGTTAGCTCAGGAATTTTNTTTGGTTAAACCTGGCTTATTGGACTGTTAATGTTAGCTCAGGAATTTTGGGAGTTGAAGCCCACAACCAGTCTTAAACTTGCCAAGTTTGAGGACCCTTGCTCTAGATCCTTCTGGAACTTCCCTCCCATGCCTGAAACATCATCCATCCTGGATCATCTTCAAAGGCGTTGACAGAAGCACCTGAAGCCTTTCCTCTGGAAACCCTCCTCCCCCATTCCACTCAGCTTCGGGTCCAAGTAGGTAGCATCCTTCCCCTCCGTCCCAAAATTCTGATCTCGCCTACTTTACGGAGTTCCGACCACTCCCATTCGATCCTCCGCTTACCAACCGGGTCGACGAGATCAATGTGATCGACAAAGTCTCTCTTGCCCAGGTAAACGGTGAGCTGCCAGGGGACAAAAGGACAAGAGAGGGCATCAACAGCCAGGACAAAATTAAAGAGGTGCAGAGAGAAGTCACCTGGGCGAGGCATGAGGGAGACCTCGCCTGCTCCTCAGCTGCAAGAGAGCAGAATCATTCAAGAGAGATTTAGTGCATCTCCTTCTCTCTCTCTCCCTCCCTCTTATCTATCCATCTATTTAAGAAAAGATTGGAGAATCATCTGTATGAAAAGGAATAGGGTTTCCTGCTTGAACAGGGGGGTGGACTAGAAGACCTCCAAGGTCCCTTCCAACTCTGGTATTTTGGTATCTGTCGGTCTATCATCTCTCTCATCTCTCTATCTCTCTCTCTCTCTCTCTCTCTCTCTATCTATCAATCATCA
>BHFT01025315.1:0-15435 GCA_004320025.1 Laticauda laticaudata | reverse complement strand
CTATAAAAAGGCTGCCGCGGCTTGAGCCAATGTTCCGTTTCTCAACTGCTGTAAATAATAAAGACTTTGTTGTTGGATCCCGGTCTACCTCGCATTTTTCCGGACGGAACACACTCCAAATAATATTGTCCCATTGTTTCTCTGTCCAGGTAACATTGGTTTTAGCCCAGTTTAGTCTTTTCAATCTTTTTTTGAGAGATAAAAGTGGCTTTTTCATGGAATTCTGG
The DNA here is from genome assembly GCA_004320025.1 of Laticauda laticaudata. Lineage (NCBI taxonomy): Eukaryota > Metazoa > Chordata > Lepidosauria > Squamata > Elapidae > Laticauda > Laticauda laticaudata. The sequence goes on along the minus strand of BHFT01025315.1, from coordinate 15,208 downwards.
ACTTTAGGCCAAATTCCTGCAGTCTGCACCAAACAGTCCTTGCATTCAACTTCATATTACATTGCACCATTTCATCTTGTATACACCCAGGTGATTTTCTTCTGTCACATAGGCATAGTCTCTTAATTCTTCTATTAGATTAATTCTTCTATTATCACTTGCTATTGTGCATTTTTTCCTGCCTTTACCAGTGTGGTTTTGTAGTGTAGGAAGTTAGCACCCAACCTCCAAGGAAAATGAAATGTTTTAGAATATACTAAAAAGGCAGAATATTTACACAATGCTTCTGTTGGAAGAAATGTCCATCTGGATTCAGTTCCAAGTGGGAAGCAAGACACTGGAAACATGGAGACTGCTTGGAAGGATGGTGTAATGGTGGAAAACAGGACCACATGGTTTGAGGTCCTGGGCAAAAAAAAACAAAGGGTGAGAGAAGGTGCCAAAAAAGGTTTGCCATCATTGTCCTAGAATATTTCATTCTTCTAGGAGATGGGTGGGTGCTAACTTTCTACACTTCTTAGTATGCTTTCCCACTAAAATTCTGAAATACTGAAGTGTTGCTTTGATTGTAACTAAATCTTCGAATCCAATATGAAATGTCATGAATAAAGAATCAGTTTTCATTTCCATCTAAATGTTAATTTTTTTTAAATACATGCATTATAGCTATACCTAAGGGATAAAAATCCAATCCATGTTTTTCACTTTTCCCGTGCTGCATTCCCCCACCCCACCCCCTTATATTGAATTTCTGCTACAAGAAATAGCATTCCAATTGCTTAAAAAATCCAGCCCAGATTTGCCATCAGCTCTTCACCTGCTTTTCTCTATACTCAATATGTCCATGTACTTGTGACCGTGTGAGTGTATATGTTTCTGTGTGGCTTACTACTGACTGCAATCATTCAGCAGGAAATTCTTCTTGCCAACAAAAGGTTTATATATAAAGGTTTTCCAAGACTTGCTATCTCCACATGAAAGAAGTGATTACCAAAAAAGAGCAGCAGTGAGTAGAGGAAAGAAAATCAGGTAAGGGTATGGGAAATTATTTTCAGCTGTTCTTGTTTTATGAGCTCTTGTTTTCTTCAGATCCTTAACTGCTGCAAGCCATAGATTGTACAATTGCTGTTGTCCATGCATTTAGTTAGAAGAGACTTTCTTTGCCTATATACTATTTTGTGTGCAAAGTCCTTTTAGGTTATTTCATTTTTAACAAAAATGATTTTTTGTTTTTGTTCTTTCCCAAACTGCACCTTGCAAATTGTTTTAACAGGACATAGGAATAAAATACAAAAAAAGATGCAATGTGAGTCTCCTAAAGCAAAATGACAGGGTCTCTGAGCCTTGAAGACTGTTGTATGTATTGTTGTATGAGCTTTCATAGTAGTAAATCAGCTGAGGTCAGTCTTTGGTTTAAATAAAATTGAATCTTATATAGCTTGGCTAACTTGCTATTTATTAAATCCTTGACATGCATAATATAGAACATCATCCTAATTTGCTCAGAAGATGAAAGATTTGTTCAGGTGATGCTCACAGGAACAAAAAGACTACGGCTGCCACAGATTCTCTCCCACCTGTAAGGTTTCTACACTATACAAATATGTAATGAGGTGATATTATAATTAATATGCATGTTACTTTTGTTTCAATTAACTGATTTCAAGTGCAATTTTTTTGGATAGGCATTCCAACAAAAAAAATATAAAAATATTTCTAAAAATATTTGAACCAAACCTTAACCCAAAAGATCAAGAGAAATAGACTAAAATAGTCCAGTAAAAAAATAGCTAGTTAAGATATTCCATTATACATTTCCTCAGGAAATACATCTTAAATGTCTACAATTACATGTCAGGCTTTTTAGAAAAAATGCAATGTGGAAAACCAGAAACCACAGGCCCCAGTAACTGATGAAAACCAATATTCTTATGCTGTAACCATTTTTACAGTATATACATCCACTTGCACTAGCCTAAACTTCAGTTCAGTGTTGAAATTAATGCTATAAAATGTGATTAGGGTTACTACTTCAGTGGTCTTAAAATAGATTAGGTAGTGACATGCTAGATGGAGTTTCTCTATTAGAGGCAAGAAAGATGAATTGTTGAGTTCTTGAGAAAACAACAGAACATGGCAGTGAATCTTCTTTCTGCTTTTTAGTTTTTCAATAGTCAGCAATTGTTGAAAATATAGTTCTGAAACAATTGGATTCATTCAGCTTCACTACTGTTACACATCCAAATTATCACAAGTCTACTGTACCCTTTTCCTGCTTTGTCCTTGTAGGCCTCTATCAGTAAGGTAATCTCTTGTAAAAGGATTTTCCATTATGCTAGAAGACTAGAAAGCTACCTATGTCTTATAGAGAAGGTAAACATTTCATATATTTCCCCCTATTGTAGTGTGAAATATAAAGTTACAGAATGACCATGGCAGACAAATATGGTGGAACAAAAACCAAGCATTTCATTCTCTGAAATGTTTTGCTTTGAATATTAGCATTTGCCACTGTCAAATTGCAACCAATAATATAAGAGCTGGGGAGTGGGATGTCTCTATGGCAAACATAGGGTTTTCTTCATGTGTGATAAACTTCATCAACTGAGCCAATCAGGTAGTTAAAACCAGATTGGTATTATATGCTTCCAGGATTTTTCCCTCAAACTATAACACCATAAAGATGCCTGGTGGCACAGTGGTTAGAGTGCAGTATTTCAGGCAAACTTTGGCCTCAGCCTTTGATCCTCACAGGGCTCAAGGTTGACTCAACCTTGCATTCTTCATAGATAGGTAAAACGAGGACCCAAATTGTTTGGAGTAATGTGCTGACATTGTAAACAGCTCAGAGAGTACTGTAAAGCACTATGGAGCAGTCTAAGTGCTATTGCTAAAGGACATATAAATTAAAATGTGCATTTAAGTTTTAACTATCAAGCATGAAAAAACAGGAGTACATATTAAGTTTCAATTAAGAAGGTCTATTGTTCAAGTCTATACAAAGAATCTAGTCAACTAACCGACAGCACTAAATTGGCACTAGATAAGAATCAGTGAGATTGGGGGGGGGGGAGNAATTGGCACTAGATAAGAATCAGTGAGATTGGGGGGGGGGGAGTGGACTTCAATCGCTTGTGGGAATATAATATCTCCAGACTGATTCCTCTCTTGACTCCACTCTCAGGCTCTGCTTCCCATTGCATACGTTAATATGTGGAGCATACATATTAAAATAAAAGTATAAGAAAATAAGGAAGCCAAATAAATTTGATATTTTATTCATAAGGAGAAGTACTATTTTCTTTGATTTAATTTAACAAAAATATTATTGTTCCACTAGCCATTTGCAGTAAACATTGCTTAGCCTTTTTTGCTACTCTTTGTTTTTTGCCTTATTTGAATTGGACAAGTACAATCATTTTAGTAACTAGTAATCTAAATGTCAGCCTTGGAAGCCATATTTTACTTAGAAGCTACATGGCTGCCACAATTAGTGCCTAGGAATTTGGGAGGGGGGATTTTATAGAGAGCTGGAAGATTAGACTCAACAACATTCTTCTCATAAGTCAAGGACAAGTTACTCTGCACCTGGAGAGAAGTGTCTAGAGAAATGACTCGAATTGGAATAATGGTTGATTGGACCATATGATGGACTGGAGGGTGCAGGGGATTTTTGAATTTTGATTGTGAAGGGAAAACCCGGAACTCTCAGATTTGGGTTTTCCCAGATGTGCCAATGTGGCTTCTTTAATAAATTTCTTTCTTGATAAACTTTGTTTCTGAGTGCTGAATGAAATGGGGAGTTTCACTGGAACAGTGACACTAAGATTTTATATAAATTCTGGATTCAACCTAGAGTCCTATCATAGAATCAAACTAAATATCACACTTAATAGAATTTGCATTTTTTAAAGAGTAAGACAATTTCTTTATCTCTATTGTCGTTCTGTTACCCAAGTTGTTTCATGTCTATTTAATGTTCGTACCCTAGATGTATTACACCATTACCAGTAAGCAGCGATAGTAGTACATTTACTTGGACTGGGTAGTTGCTTTATTTCACCAATTATCAGGTGGAAGTGTCTTTTTTGTAGGCATAGACATAGATCAGATTCAAAGGGAGATTTTGTTGAAGGATCTGCACAGATCTAATATTTGTCATCCATAATATTCACATGAATTTTAATTCCTAAAGTAAACAGCACATGGGAAAAGCAATTATTCATTCCATATTGTAAATAGCATTGATTGTCAATTTCTTACATATTTTTAAATAAACCATTCTTTAGAGTGATTAATACATTAATAATATATTTCTCCCTTTGCTATTCTCAGGAGGGAGAAATCTGAAAATATAAACATACTGTTTTGTTGAATGTATTTTTGAATGTTATGTTATAAATCTTGCTTGTTTCCTATGAAATGATTTTTTCCTCAACATTTGTTAAAGATTTTTAAAATAAATCCTGTGAAAGAATTGTGATGTCACCCAACTAACTGTTGAGGAACTTTCTGATAATTGGGGTGGGTTTTCAAAAGAGAGAATATTCTCTTCTCTCAAAAGAGAGAAGAGAAAAATATCTTCCTATTCTATTGCAGAATAGGAAAATGACATGGTAGCCTTTATTAAAACATACTCTCTAAAGGTATGTGAGTGTAGTTCATTCTTGCTAACAGCAGCAGTTGAGTTTGTACCACTCAAAGCCAATCATGGCTAACATTTTGTACATTATTCTCCAAATATTTATTGTTCCACAGATGGCACTGGACACATCTTTCTCTCTTTTTTTAATTGCCTGATGTCTTATGATTGTAGCCATAGTGGAGTTCTGCACATTTCATTGAAGAGACACAGTAAGCTTCATTGTGGAGCTGGCTAGTTTAATCTATTGGGTAAGGAACCAAGGAACTAAAAGATGGCTGTGAATGCAAATGTATATATTCCAGTTTCTAATTGACTTAGAAACTGTAACATCAGAGATAGATTAATGGCTATAGTCACCATTAACATCTATATTTACTGCACACATGTATTTAAAAAATTTCTGAACCATACAATGTAACTAGGGCAAATAAAAGCAATTGAAAATATTTTTTTTCCTTCAAAAGTTTCCAAGCTGATTAAGCTACACAACCTCTTTGTACTTTCTGTTAATTTAAGCAACATAAATCAAGGTGACTTATTTTAACAGTGAAAAGTTCATGATCACAGATATCCCAGAACTAGACCATTTTTTAATCAGGCATTCTAAATGAGGAGATGAAGCAGGTTCAGTATCAGATAACTAGAGGTGCTGAGATTTGTTTTCTTTCCATTTCGCCAGTAACTTTAGAAGGAAAACCACTGATAACATGTTTATCCCTTGATAAATTTGGATGAAATCTGAGTGCAGAATAATTTCCTTCTGGATCAGTTTTTGTTTAAAGAACGTCAATGTGTGTATCTCTCAATATTTAAAAGGAAAACCATTATGAAAATGACACAGCATAACCTTGTTTAAGAAAAGCATTTTAGAGAGCAGCAGAAGATATATTTTTAAGATAAAATATATTTTAAACTTGGGTGGAGTACAGAGAGAAATGCTTTTTTTCCCTTCTGATCTGTTTTCGAGTAGGAAAGACAGGTCATATGAAAATGGCATACATCATAAGTATATCCCAAGTTAAAAAGAAAAACTGCAGTAACAGAAGCAGATTCAAGGAAAAGTTAAACAAGACTCAAATCTAGAGGAAGATGAGCATGCTAGTGGGTAATAGATACAATAGAACAAATGGTGACAAAGGAAGGGCTATATTTTCTGACCATGAAATGTTAGTTTCTTTAAAGGTTAATTTTTCTGCTTCTGGACAAAAGAAGTAGGGAGACAAAATACTAGCACTGTTTTGTAGTATTTTGACATCCTTCCCTGAAAGACTGCAATTAGAGGCACCTGGAAATATCACTCACTGTGTGTACAAACTTGAAGTATTAGTCACAAAATGACACATTCCTTTCCTCCATTTTAAACTTTTCACAATGCAGAGCTAGAATGTAATAATGATACAATAATGAAGAACGACTTGGTAGGGAGCACCATACCTATCTGAATCATGGTTGCACGGTAGTTAGATTGGAGTATTACAGACTAACTCACTGCTCACTCCAGAAATTTGATTCTGAGTGGCTCAAGGTTGATTCAATCTTCTGTCTTTCCGAGGTTGGTAAAATGAGGACCCAGATTGTCAGGGGCAATATCTGTAAACTCCTTAAGGCTAGGTCCCACTGGCCAACGGATGCAAAACGTATGCAAAAAGGACACAGCGGACAAGCAAAATTTTGGGGGTGGCTCCATCCGTTGTCATCCGCTCTCAAAGTAGCCGAAATTTGCATAAACAAGAATTGAAAAGAACAGAAAAGCGAACGGACGGGGCGTACGAGTAAGTAGCAGCAGGATGTTTAGGCGGATGTTCGCCCAGGAAGCCAATAGCAGATTGACAGCGGATGGAAGCGGATGACACATCTGAAGAGGCTTCCCGGGTGGAAAATTGCGAAGCGGATGCACAGAGCGGAAGGGGCGGATGCGTAGCAGATGATGCGGTGTTGCATCACGGAGCCTAGAGGAAGAAAGCGGACTTGCATAGCGGATGCTATAATCGGATGCAAAGCTCTTCACTTGCGCATGAAGGGGGGGATGAATTGCCGTGGGCAGCTCCGCCCGGATATAAAAGGAGCAGCTCGAATTGCAGTCAGCAGTTCAAGAGGAAAGACCGTGCTGCCACAGATATCTAGCAGGAACACCATAGTTCGTCAGTCAGGGAAAAAGAGGAAGCCTGTGCCTATTCCTGCCCACCTGGCAAGAAGGACAAGAACACGACCATCCACCCCCTGGCACTGACTCTGAAGCTGCTGGTGTGTTCTGCTGCTGCTCTGCTGGTGGTGTTGCTGGTGGTGTTGCTGCTGCTGCCTGCTGGTGCTGCTGGTGTTTCTGCTGCTGGTGCTTCTCCTGCTGCTGCTGCTGCTGCTGCTACTGTACTGCTGCTGCTGTGGTGGACCAGACCCAGGGCCCTCAAAGCCCTGCTGCTCAAGCCCCTGCAAGGCCCTGCTGCTGAAGCCCTGCCAGAGGGCAGGAAGAGGCAAGGGAAGGAAGAAGGCGGAGAGAGACAAACAGTACCACAACCTTTCCGAGGAGCACTGAGGACAAGGTCTGGAATGGCTGAGGGGAGAACATAAATACCTTGTGAAGAAAGGGGCCACAGACTTTTATCGCGACACCTAAGAGAAAGCAGGCAGCTTGAGAGACAAGCTAGAGAGCCTGGGCTTAACACTTCAGAACTTACTACTGGGATGGTGGAAGCCAACTAGCTTACACCTGGTATGGCAAGCTAACACCTCTAAAAATCCGGGCAGACTGCTGTCAGGCTCACTGACTGGGAGAGCCTATGTACATGGCCAGGTGCAGCTTCCTGGAGGTCTGAGATCCGGCCACAAAGGAGCGCCCCTCCTGTCAACCCTCTCCCTCCAACAGCCCACAGAGGCCACTTCCTCCTTTCCAGCCAGGAAGACAGCTACAGGTGCCAGGCAGGTGCTTTCTTGTCGGAGGGCCCCACGAAGCAAACTCACCCCCCCGACAGCTTGCACTCCGCATGCCAGAGGAAGCATGGAAGATTCCCCTGTCACACGCAATGGAGGACAAGAAGCGGCAACCACCAGAGACCAACCCATCACCCACCCCCTAGCTCCAACCTCCACGAAAGCAGGCAGAACAGGTGGGCAGGACCGAGGGCCAAGAGCCACACTGTCCTGTTGAGAGATCAGGGACAATCATATAACCCCGCACAGATCCTCCTCTCCTCAGCTGGTCCACTTCGACATACCATCCTCGAACGCGGAAGCCCATTCATCACCTATGTGAGCCAGACCTCTCATCGGAACTGCCCCAAAGGCCCAGTACTCTAGGTGGATGAAGCAGAAGAAAACAGCACTTCTGCACAAACCGCTCCAGGCCCAGCTGAACACTGCTCCTGACCCGTTCAGCGTTCTGCTCCTCCACCCCAGGCGATGTCCAGCACCCTTCCACGGTCTTTTCAAACAGCCCACTCACCTACCAAGGCTACGAGTACCCAGGACTATCCCACAGCAGAGGCGACCTTACCCAGTCAGGACCAGGTTCATTCTGAACGCCACAAATGCCTCACCATCAACCAGCTTCAGACTAAGACAGCCACACTTACACTCCTCCTCTCCAGCAAGCCCATCAACACATCAATCTGTCATCAGTCTTGGGCTTGGACATCCCAGGTTCCTTGGCATGAATGGGCCGCCTCACCTTACGGGACTGAGTCAGCTTCTCTGAGAAGCTTTCTGACACACCATCCCCGTTTGTACTCTCCGGGCCAAGCACCCCAAGTGGCACCTCAGAGCCAGCACTCCAGCCACAGCACCACCACACAGGTCTCTGCCCGCTTGACAGCTGAGACCATGGACAATGCCTCCAGAGTGACTAAGAATAGTGCCAGACACTGAGTTTGTTACTGTTTTACGTTTTATCTTGCCTTAAAGTGACTACTTTACTTGGTTCAATTTGTGCTTTTTTACATAAGTCATAACAGTTTACTTTAAGACAGTAATAAAAGGCTATCTTTGCTTTCACACAACGTTCCGAAACATGGTTCATTTTATTTTACTTATAAAGTGTTGGTGAAAACTTTGAAAAAAGAGTTAAGCCTTTGACAATGGCTTGTGGATTAGGTAGGGATAGTTGTAGGATTGGGGTAAGGAATAGCTGGTGGGAATAGATATAAGGAAGCTGTGGGGATAGGTTAAGGATATGTTGTGGGATGGGTACAAGCGATAGTTGTGGGATAGGTAAGATTGAGCTGTTGGATAGATAAACCTCGCAGTGCAAGCATAGTTGGGACTTATGTCCACCCTGCCCAGCTGCCACACATATGGCCCTGTTTTTATCAATAATCAATTCTATTCATTGATCAAACATATTTCTAAAATAACAAAGCTTTTTATTAATTCCCTATTCCATTGGAAGACCACTCAACTATAGCATTGCGCACCAATCTTCCAGTGTTTATGAAGACAGGCTCAAAGGAAGACATCCATTAACCAATCTATCATGGCCTGTCCTTGCCACTCCACTGTTCAGCTTGGGGAGGTTCACCAGTGTTTCAGTAGGCTGCGCTGCTTCTTCTCTTCACGATGAAGCTCTGTTGGGGCCCTTGTACATCCACCAGTGTGCTATTCAAGGTTTCGTCCTTGCCTGTCCATTCACCAGGCTCCATGTCCCATTCCCTTGTTGTACGGTCCACAACCTGGTTCTCGCAACACGGGTGAGTGTAGCGGTCGTGCGCATGAGATTGTGCATGGATGCAGCAGCATTCCGACCGATGTTCCTCACAATCCCTGGGTGATCGCATGCATGGTGTGAGACAGTATCCTGGGAACCTGTTTGGCCAGGATGCCAAAGGCATTCACTCCCCATCCTGCCCCTGGACAACTCCTGTAGTGAAGATCCTCTCTTCACGCGTCGGAACCGGTTATCTTGAAAGTTAGGGCTTCCATGAAGTAGTATTCTGTAGGGAGAAGGCAGTCATCCCACCACGATGAAAGTCAGGGCATGTATCTTGTTGTGTCGTTGGGTAGGGGGTCTGATCTGGGAAGAACCGCATGCATGACGGTTGCGGTTCCAGCCCAATTCGCTTGAGGACACTGGCATTGTTATAGCCTGGAGCTCATCTCGAAGCTGACCCCGTTTGCCCTTGAACGCCTCATACATCGTACGATGTTGCACTTGTAGTTCAGCATCAACCAATGGCCAAAAGAGGCATGATACTTGAAGAAGCCCTTTGTATGTTGTTAATAAGAGGACCCATGAGTATGGGTGGAGGCTTTGCCAGGCCACGTGCTTTCCATGTCTATGCTCCAATCGGCTGTGGGGAAAATTCCACCTCTGCTATACCACTCTTCTGCAACTTACTTCCAGCCTTCTTCAGTGGTGGGCACTGGAGGAGCTCCTTCAGGTATTCTTCCGATGATGGCCTGCACACTTCTCTGACCACTTTGATGATGTGGTGTTGACCCATGATGCATTGCCTTCTGATCTGCCGTTTTGGCCATGTAGGTCCCCGAGGTGGCCACAGAGGTCCAGTTCTACTTTTCAGTCCAGGAAATCCAGGTTTGGGACGGAAGTGGTGCGTGGCTTGGTCAACCTGCGTCTCAGACGCTCTACATTTCGTCAATCTGGCTGGTGGATTCTCATGAAGTGACTGGAATGCACAGAGGGTCTGGTTTCATTCTTTGCTCGCCCATCGGCTTGGTCATAGAGTCCAACTCCACTTTCTCCCTATGCCTGTCGGGACCCAAAGCTCAATTTGAATGTCTCTCCCTTCTCTTGCGTAGAAAAGGTGAACAGTTCTGAACAGGGGTTCGTTTGGTGTTGAATGATCTTCAACTACCCATAAGGCTGTGTTTATATATTGGTGGAGATCATGGGATGATGTGGAAGGGCAGAGCAAGCTATCGGGTCTATACCACGGCTGCTGGACTCTACTGAGATCCAGGTGATTTCTCCCCTTTTTATAGAAAATATCCTGTGTTTTCCGTAGTGTCGTCTTTCCACATATCTCTGAGGCATATCACAGAACTCATCCTAAATATCTGAGTTTACATCCGCATATACAAACATTTTGTCCGTTTTAATGCTTTATACTACGAGATGCATCCACTTACATCCTTTCTATTCATGCTACTACACCTCGTGGGTGGACATTCCATTACCTTCGCTTCTCCTCTTTCCATTTTCTAGCTTGCAAGGGATGTGAGTTGCGAGATGTCTAGGATGCCGAGAGGATCATGGTTGTAACGGGATGACAACTGACTAGAACGTTTGTTTCCCTTTATGTTTTCACGATGTCATCATACGCCCAGCAGTTCATGTAACCATTTCAAAAAGTTTTGTGCAGCTCAAAAACTTCTTGCGCGGTGAAATTCTCTAGTGGATCGACGATGCTGATGGAATGGAGCTTATGATAACACGTATGCAGTAAAGTAACACAACGGATGCATTGCGTTTTCCAATGGATGGCAAGCTTTTTTGTCTGTTTTACATCCTCTTTGCATCCATTGGTGCAGTGGAACATGGGCTTTAGAAAGGACTGTAAAACTCTATGAAGTGTCTATACATCTAAGTCCTATTGCTATCTATGACTGCTTCTTTCTGACCAGATATCTTTCTTGGTTGCCTCATTTTGTACTATTATTTGTTGTATTCATCCTGTGTTTGAGTTTGAATTTAGCATAAATTTTCCTCATTGCCACTATTATTCATACTATAGTTACTACAACAATGTATTTTATATAATGTTATTGCATGTTTTAACACTTTTTAAAAATAATTACAACCCATGTTTTTTATTATTGTGCTTTCTGGTGCAAAAGCCATAGCAAAGGATTTATTTGATTTGACATAATAATGAGAGAACAAATATTTGCATAAGTGGCTCCGCAAACAACTTCCAGGCAAAGGTGTTTACTAGCTTCTTCAAGGTCATGAAAATGAGGACCATCCTTTATTCAGGAGCCCTTTCTTAATACATTAATGATCGTTTGGAACACTTAACATCACTCTATCAGTCTCATTCAGTTGGACAGAACCTTATCAGGATTAAGGTAAACAGGATAGGGCATAAACAAAATAGACATCACTATATTGAATGTTGTGCTGTTAGATTTCTGCTGGCTTAGGAACTGATGTGTAGTATTTTAATTCAACTATGAAGAAGAGCTTTGGATTATGGTTTTGATTTAATTAAGAATTAATTTATTCTGATGGATTGTTTTTCCTCTCTTTGTGTGCTACGCCCACCAAGCCACACCAACAGAATGGTAGTAAAAAAAAATTGAATCCCACCACTGCTAAGGAGCCTAAACGAGCTGAGCAGTATAGTTTGCTGCATATTTTAAATCTCTTGTGCATGATTAATCATTGTAGCCAAAACAGTCACATCAACTAATTTGCTTTAAGAGTGAAATCATCCTTCCTATATATCTGCATTCCAAACATTTTTTTTAAAATGAAGCAAAATTTTGTTTTTTAAAAAAATTGCAACCTTTTTTCTTGAAGAATAAATACCATAAACATAGGGGAAAATTGCAGTTTAAATATATGAAGAAATTGGGGAATAGTCACTTATATAAAAGTCAACAAATCTGAAGACAGTGATAGTGCCAATTTATTACTATTTAAAGTATTATATTTAAAGTTCCTTTTATTTCTTTTATGTTTTAATATTTTTTATGTTTTACATTGATCTTGTTTTATAGAAGATAAATCCTTCTGCATTTAATGTATATATGCAATTTTCAAAAAGAAAAAAAATGTCAGGCAGGTTATCTAAAAGAAAAAAAACAAGGTTGTAGAATGATTTATTCTTAGCCTTATAGCACTTGGCAGCTTTAAGATTTGTGGACTTCAATTCCCAGAATTCTTCCTCCAGTCATATTAGCTCAGGAATTCTAGGAGTTGAAGTCCACAAGTCTTAAACTTGCCAAGTATGAAGACCTTTGGCTTATAGTTAGGTAAATTCCAAAAGATAAAAAGTGTTTTCATTGCATTCACAAACATTGTTTTTGTAAGATCCTAGTACCGGTGAAGCTTTTGTACTAGACAAACTGTTATAAATTCATTTCTGTTGTTTGTTTTTACCTTTTAGAACTTGGAAAGATTGATCAAGACATCCATAAATATAACACACCAGGATTTTCTGGTTGCTTGTCACATGTGCAGTTCAACCAGATTACACCACTCAAGGGAGCCTTGAGACAGACCAATATATCCTCTCACATTTACATTGAAGGAGAACTTGTAGAATCCAATTGCGGAGCAAATCCACAAACCATCCAACCAATGTCTTCTGCAACAGACCCTTGGCATCCAGATTCAGGTACAATGGGAATTAAATGATAGCAGAAACATTCAGTATTTTTAAGATCCAAGACTTCTTACAAAAGTATAGAGCTTCCTCCCCTCTTTTTTATAAGTTTCCACCATTTTCTATCTCTCTTTCTCTCTTGTAAATACACACTAATTTTTTGTAACTATCACATATATCCTTTCATAGCTATTGCTTTTATTTTTCAGAGTCTTTTGAGTGCTAAGCAGTAAGACTTTTATCCATTGCCCCGATAAACATTTTTTTTTCAGTTTTGTCAAAGGGATGAATGGAACTGGCAAAAGAACTGATAGATATATAAGATGGGCATGTGTAAAATTCTAACAAATGTATAGGTTTCTAGGTTTTTTCATTTCCAGTGAAATCCATTATTGAAATTGGAGTCAAACTGGATATTATATAAGCATTTTAGAATTCATATGCCTTTATTTTATTTGTGATATGAAGAATAGGAGGGTATTTTCTGTCATTACTAATGAAATATTTTAGAATTGTTTCCATGCACAGTACTGCTTTGATTCAGAAAATATCTCTGTTTTCTTGACAGTTAGGGATAGAAACAGATATTTGCAGAATTAACATTAATCCAAACTATAAAATGCTGATTCTATGTCCACATTGTTACTTTGCTGAAATGATTATTAATTTCCCAAAATATTATCTTCTGTGTTAATTGTTACTCATTTCAGTACTGATAATTTTGCTCTGTTATCATGATAACTTTTCACACTAACGGGAGACTAAATAAAACTACTCAAAACTCTCTTCACCTCATTTTTCTTTAAATTTAATTTTTTTACAAGTTTATCTAGAAGTTATTTGATCCTGCCATAGCACTGTAATAACAGTAGGAAGAAGATCTAGATGTTTTTTCTTGCAGTCTTTTTATTGCAAAAATGCATCTTTTGGATTGCATTATTCCCCCCCCCCCCTTGGAGTNNATTTTTCCCCCCCCCCCCATTGGAGTGGTCTTATTTTTTTTTCTGTTACTGTTATTGGTGTTCTTCAAGATTCATTTTTTATTTACTCTTGAATTTTCCATGTTAATCATAAAACCATTTATTTAGAAAATGGGAAAATTATATTATTCCCATCTTAAGAACGTTGATAAGATCTAATTATTTTTGACCGATGAGATTTTAAAAAAGACAATTAGCTGATGCCCCAGATCTATGTAATAGTTTGAGAGAGTTCCTACATTTACTCTGCTTCCTACTCAGGTCCAGTCTGCTATATATATTTCCATCAATTTTCTCCCACAAATTTCTCTTACATTGTGTGTTCATAGCAATAGTTTCCAATCTAGTAATGAATCAATTTGGGAGTCTTGTGGACTCCTAGAGTGGAAGACTGGAAATCTCAAAGTGCCTTTTTTAGAAGTCATTTAGTGTAGATATATGGGGAATTTTTGGTGCCCTTGCCCCAAATGTTTAGGTGACTTAATCAACCAAGAAATAAAAAATCTAGTAAAATTCCGAGCTAGATGAAATAGAAGGCTGCTCAAGCAGTAGTTCCTATGTCTGTTTCCTTGACATTCATGTTGAAGTTTTCATTTTTATTCAGAGGCTGCTGGAGAGATGGAAGACTTTGTTCTTTGCTATTCTCTGGACTTTTGCTGAATTCTCCCCAAAATGTTATCTCTCCAGTAAAGGGAAACAGTGGTGTCTGAGTCTGAAGAAAGCCAAAAGTTATGTCTCATTCATAGAAATGCAGATGGTGCAGGGATGTGGATTAATCTGGCAAGCTAAATGCATAAAAGTATTTTCTTTATGTTCCCCGATAATTTTACACAAATTATCCTCTGGATCCATCACTGAATACAGTACAATTTTGTGCTTAGATATGGTGAATACATAGCTTTACAGCTTCTTTCAATCACACAATGATTTTTATATTCCTTGCTAATTATCAAGGGAAATAGCTTTTCTTTCTTGTAACAGGTAATACATAAACTTGCTCATAAAAGTTTCATGTCATTTTCTTTGAGGTTACTTAAGGGAGCCAGGGAAGTTATAACTGTCAACACAGTTAATAAGAAAAGGAATTACAAGCAAACAGTGCAATACAAGTAATCCAGTACTTTCACCCACAATCAAAACTGGAATTTCTATCTCTAAGCGATGAAGTCAATAAGTGATACATCATGTAACTGCATTGCTTACTGACCACAATCCCAGTAGTTGTCAGATTACAGAACTTTTCCCATTCACTCAACTAGAATGAACTTCTGAAAACGTATCCAAACATATCACAAAGGAATTCTTTA
>BHFT01025313.1:9161-24704 GCA_004320025.1 Laticauda laticaudata | reverse complement strand
AGAAGAAGAAGAAGAAGAAGAAGAAGAAGAAGAAGAAGAAGAAGAAGAAGAAGAAGAAGAAGAAGAAGAAGAACCAACTAGGCAACATCATCAGTGCTAGTAAGGAGTTGGGGTTTGCTCTCATTTCAGGGTGGACAACATTGTCCTCCTGGAGGACCTTTCCAAAGCAGGAAACCTGCTTTTACACAAATCCTGCTCTTCTGGAATGGTGAGTCTGGATTGAAGAAAGATCAATTCTGTCCTCAGTGTTTTGTTTTTAAGGTGGCAACCCTTCCGAGCATCTTTTGTCCAATGCTGCTGAACAGAGTGGAAAAAACAGAGTTTTTTTTTCATTTCATTGCTCTTAGTCACAATGGGCTCAGGCTGCATGATGAATGAGACCCAGCAGAGGAGAAGAACTAGTGGAAAATCACCATGAGGTGTTCAGCACAAGTGTCCAGAACTCTTACCATGCAGGGTGGAAACTTTCTCCTGAACGTGGAGAGGTGTGGACCTTTTATTGTGCTGTTGAAAGATTAAAGCAGGAATTGCGCATTTAATTTCTTTATTGCTGGAGCAAAGGCAACATTTCTAGACAAGACTAAGAACACACTGATGGGATCTATGAGACAATCTAGAACTCAGGAGAAATATCTGGACCAGTGGAACAGTTTCCCTCCAGAAGTTCTGGATGCTCCATCGTTGGAGGCTTTTAAGAAGAGACTGGACGGCCATTTATCTGACATGGTTTAAGGTCTCCTGCTTGAACAGGGGGTTGGATTAGAAGACCTCCGAGGTCCCTTCCAGCCTTATCAATCTCTGTTTGGGCTTCTAAACAAGGACACGACCGTTTGAATGTTCTCTTCTTTTCATTCTGGATTTCATGGGCCTCCATCTCCAAAAGGCGAGGCTTTTCCTACTCTGGTTGACCCCTGTGGCGAGAAGGACCCCTGCACCTATCCCAAAGCCTGGAGGAGGATTGCAAGGGTGTCCCCTGGCCGGTCTTGGGAGGAAAAGGCTGATCTAGTAGAGGAGAATATTTATTGCTCAGGTTGAAATGAGGGGTCCTTGGTGCTCTCTCAGCTTGGCGGCTTCCTTGCAGGCGGTTCATTAACCTTCAGTGCACTGATGATGTTCCCGAGTTGGGTCATGAAATGTCTGCAAGAAAACAAGCAAGCTCAGAGAGCACCAGGAGACCCACAGTCCTCCTCCTCCTCCTCCTCCACAACTACCTCCTCCTCCCTGCAAACCCTACTCCCTTCTGGCACTGATGATGTGTCCCAGTTGGGTCATGAAATGTCTGCAAGGAAACCACCCAGTTCAGTTAGCACCATGGGCCCCACAGTCCTCCTCCTCCTCCTCCCCCACCCCACTGCTTCTAACCTAACAATTGCAATTATTCACTTAACCACCATGGCAAGAAAAGTCATCAAATGGGGCAAAACTGGCTTAACACTTATTTCCCTTAGACACATAAATTTGGGGCTCAGTCACCGTCGTAAGTCAAGGCCTACCTGTTAAAAAAAAAAAATCACAAAGCTTTTTACCTAGTATGAAGTTCTTCCTTGCTTTCATCCATGGGCCCTTTCGCTCCTTTAGTTGCAGTTTCTGCCAAGCCTCAATGACTTCCTATTCGGTTTTTGGGATCACACCTGTTATCTCATTTCCTCCATTTCAAACTGACCTGTTATCCAATATTACCTTTCAGGTGACACCCCCTCCCTCTCTTCCAGTATACTCTTTCATGGTGGGTGATCCATCATCCCCTCCCTGCCCGGCCCCGGCTCTATTCATAGCTGCCACATTTCTCTCAGGCTGCCGTCTTGGCAGCCCGCCCAGCACCTGTTGGGGGGTGAGGAGTAAACCATTTGCAAAGGAGCAGCTGGGTTTTCTGGCTGGGAGAGGCAGAGGTGGCCCTGCTGGGCTCTGTTTTGGTGCCCTGTGGGTAGGTTGGGGGGGTCAGGAAGGAGCCCCTGCTTCCTGCTCCTCTTGGCTTCCTGGTGAAGCACTACCATACAGAATAGCAGAATGGAAAAATAAAGAATAACAGGAATGTTAAAAAAAATGGAGAATAACAGAACATAGATGAACAGACCGCAGACTGGAGAAATGCAGAAGAACAGAATGCAAGCTAAGGAAATAACACAGCCCAGAAGAAGAGAGTTGGAAGGGATCTTGGAGGTCTTCTAGTCCAACCCCCTGCTCAAAGCAGGGAAACCCTAGACCAGGGGTCGCCAACCTTTTGGACCTCAGGGACCACCACCAAACTCATAATTTTACCCTGGGAAAATCCCCCAAAAAGTCTCCAGGAAAATCCCCCACCCCGTTTTCCTACCAATTGACCATTCTTTATTTGGGATCACAGGATACCGTCTCCAGCTCCGTTTTCAGGGGGGGGGGGAGAGAGACAGAGAGAGAGAGAGCTTTTGGCTTCATGCAGGAAAGCAGCAGAAGCAGCAGAAGTCTTTCTTTCTCTCTCCCAACTCTGCCAGAAATGAGTCTTTTTTGAGATTTGTTGCGTCGTCACAAGCCTCTTGGAGCAGGATGCCTTGCAGCAGGTCCCAAAAGACTCATTTCTGGCAGAGTTTGGGGGAGAGAAAGAAAGACTTCTGCTGCTTCTTGCTGCTTTCCTTGCATGAAGCAAAAGCAGAAGCAGAAAGAAGCAGCCGATGGACCAGAGAGGCACGTGGGGCGAGTGGGCCAAGTTCCCCCCTTCCCCTTTCCTTCCTCCCCTCACTACCTCGTGTTGTGGCTCAATGCAAGAGACGCAAACTTTGTGTTCCTGCAGGCCATGTGGGCGGCGTAGCCTTGTGTTCCCGGCAGCCTGGATTAATTGCCTTTTCTTTTGGTGGGGGTGAGATTTCTCTGTGGACCACCAAAATTTTCTTGTGGACCACCCAGTGGTCCCCGGTCCACTGGTTGGTAATCATTGCCTAGACCATTCCGTGAAAGTGGCTGCCCAGTTCTCTTCTTGAAAACCTCCAATGTGGAGGCATCCACAATTTATGGAAGGAAGCCATTGCACTGATTATAGGTAGCCCTTACAACATTCTCACTTAGTGACCATTTGAAGTTACAATGCACCGAAAAAAATGAACTTATGGACCATTTTTTGTACTTACTGACCGGGCCATCACACGATCCCAATTCAGACGCTTGGCAACTGACTCATGTTTAGACGGCTGCAGTGTTCCCAGGATCCCCTTTTGCGACCTTCAGACAAGCAAAGTCAATGGGGAAGCCAGATTTCACTTAACGACTAGGATACTAACTTAACAACAGTGGTTATTTCACTTAACAACTGTGGCAAGAAAGGGTGTAAAATGGGGCAAAACTCAACCAATAGCTACATAGATTTTGGCTTCAATTGTGGTTATAATTTGAGGAGTACTGTAATTGTTCTTGCTGTTAGGAAATTTCTCCTTAGTCTTAGGTTGCTTCCCTCCTGATTGGTTCCCCTCTTTTAATAGAACCAAGTTTTGCTTTGTGGTTTTCATGTCTTGAGTACCCTCTTAATTAACAGATAACAGATAATCAGAGAAAGGACCACCTTAAGGTCATCTAGTCCAACCCCCCACCCAAGCGGGAGTCCCTACACCATTTCTGACAGATGGCAATACAATCCTTCTTGAAAGGCCTCCAGTGATGAAGTTCCCACAACTTCCAAAGGCAACTTCTGTTCCATCAGTTGATTGTTCTCACTGTCAGAAAATTCCTCCTTTTTTCCAGGTTGAATCTCCCTTGGTCAGTTTCCATCCTTCATTGTCTGGCCTTCAGGTGCATTGGAAATAGGTTGCCCTTTTCTCTCTGGGGCAACCCCTGAAATGTTGGAAGACTGCTATCCTGTCTCCCCTGGTTCCTTCTCTTCCCTAGCCATGCCCAGATCCTATAACTGCTCTTCATATGTTTGAGCCTCCAAGTCCCTCATCATCCTGGTTGCTCTTCTCTGCACTTTTTCTAGAGTCTCATCATCTTTTTTATAATGTGGTGACCAAAACTGGATGCAGTACTCTAGATGTGGCCTTGCTAAGGCTTTATAGAGTGGTATGAGTACCTCCTTTGATCTTGATCGTATCCCTCTGTTTTCTGCACGGTGGTGTAATAAAAATACACTCATTTTGTGCACCCAACCAGCCAGGATGGAGTTTGACTTCAGGAACAGGATCATGCCAAAATTTCCGGGTGTTGCTAGAACTTCCCATCTGGCTGGTAGGGTGAAGAGGAAACAGGAAAGGAACAAATTTTGGATGGAGAAAGGAAACGTTGATGTGATTTTACCAGATGTGGGTCCCAAACAGTCCACGTGGTCCAGCCATCTCATCATAAAAGGGTCAGAGGAGAACTGAACAGGGTTTGAGTTGTGTGTGAGAAAACATCGCTCATCGATGTGGCTGCTACATCTTTCCATTGTGCTAATGTTCTGAGTCACTTAACAGAATAACAGAACAACAGAGTTGGAAGGGACCTCAGAGGTCTTCTAGTCCAACCCCCTGCTCTGGCAGGAAACCCTCTACTGTTTCAGACAAGTCGTTGTCCGATCTCTTCTTAAAAACCTCCAGTGATGGAGCACCCATAAGTTCTAGAGGCAAGCTGTTCCACTGGTCAATTGTCTTCCCTGCCAAGAAGTTTCTCCTCAGTCCAGGTTGCTTCTCTCCTTGATCAGTTTCCATCCGTTGCTTCTGGTCCTGCCTTCTGGTGCTTTGGAGAATAATTTGACCCCCTCTCCTTTGTGGCAGCCCTTCAACTGCTGTTGTTGTTTTCTTGCAGACGTTTCATGACCCAGCTAGGGAACATCATCAGTTGAGGGGCTGCCATCACTGCTATGATGTTTCCCCTAGACTTTCTTGTCTCTAGACTGGCCATACCAATTCCCGCAACCGTTCTTTATATATTTTAGCCTCCAGGCCTTTAATCATCTTAGTTGCTCTTTGTACTTTTTCCAAAATTAAAATTATTAGAATTAGAAGAACTTTATTGTCATTGTATAAGTACAACGAAACTGTGGATGCATGCACCCCAGCAACTGTTTGCAATAAAATAAAACCAAAGCACTTAAAAAAATGAAGATAAGAAAAATAGAGTACCCACATCTCCATTTGCAATTTGAGAGTACAACATCTACGACTATACACAAAATATACATCTTAACATACTTGTTGTTAATGTGGTGACCAAGACTGGATGCAGTATTTCTTACTAAGGCTTTATAAAGCAGTACTAATATTTCACATGATTTTGATTCTAGGCCTCTGTTTATACAACCAAGAATTATATTAGCTTTTTTGCCTGCTGCTGCACACAGCTGGCTCATGTTCAAGGGATTGTTCACTAGGACTCCAAGGTCCTTCTCAGAGCTATTGTTTTTGAACCAGATTTCACCTTATCTGTATATTCACCTTATCTTTGTTTTTTTGTGCCTAGGTTTTTAAAACCTTGCTTTTCTCCACATTAAATTTCATGTTGTTGGACAGGGCTCATTGTTCAAGTCTGTTAAGATCTTTTTGGGTCCTGAGTTTGTCTTCTGGGGCTATTCCTGCTAACTTAGTATCA
The DNA here is from genome assembly GCA_004320025.1 of Laticauda laticaudata. Classification (NCBI taxonomy): domain Eukaryota; kingdom Metazoa; phylum Chordata; class Lepidosauria; order Squamata; family Elapidae; genus Laticauda; species Laticauda laticaudata. The sequence goes on along the minus strand of BHFT01025313.1, from coordinate 19,175 downwards.
TCTGCAAATTTGATTAGTTCCTCTTCTGTTCTCTCATCTAAATTATTTATGAAGATATTGAAGAGTCCTGGGCCTAAGACGGAACCTTGTGGCACCCCACTGCTTACTTTCCTCCATGGTGACTTAGACCCATTAAGGACTACTCATTTAGTACAGTTTGCCAGCCAGTTGGGAGTCCATCTAGTGGTGGTGCTATCTATTCCACTTTTTTCTAGCTTACTAAGAACTAGGTTGTGGTCTACTTTGTCAACCTGTCTTGCTGAAGTCTACGTATATTGTGTCCAGAGTATTAATCTGATCTACTAATTTAGTCACTTTGTCAAAGAGTGAAATCAGAACTGGTTTGGCATGATCTGTTTTTAACAAACCCGTGCTGGCTTTGCAATTCACAATTCACAAGGCAGAGCAGAAAATATTCTATTATTAAGCACCGGGTTCAGTTTCCAGTATATTGGGGAGGAAAGTAACATTTCCAGATTTTTATGATTCCCTTGATTATGTAAAGATCCATTGTGATAAAATGAATTTGGGAATTGTTGGGCTGAGTGGATCTTGGACACAGAGATTAAAATAGTATTTCTTAACTGTAACAATTTGAAGATGCATGGACTTCAACTCCCAGAATTCTGGGAGTTCAAATCCACATATCTTCAAATTGTCAAGGTTGACAAACACTGAATAGACTAGACTAGAACAGAACAGAATTCTTTATGGCCAAGTGTGATTAGACACACAAGGAATTTGTCTTTGGTGCATAAGCTCTCAGTGTACATAAAAATGCATTCATCAAGAATCATCAGATACAACACAGTGATCGTCATAGGATACTAAATAAGCAATCAAATCATACTAGGAAACTACATAAAACAATATAAATTGTAAAGATACAAACAACAGGGTTATAGTTATAAGTGGGAGGAGATAGGTACAAGGAAGGGTGAGAAGAATAATAGTAATACAGTCTTAGTAATAGTTTGACAGTGTTGTGGGAATTAGTTGTTTAGCAGAGTGATGGCATTTGGGAAAAAACTGTCCTTGTGTCTAGTTGTTNTCTTAGTAATAGTTTGACAGTGTTGTGGGAATTAGTTGTTTAGCAGAGTGATGGCATTTGGGAAAAAACTGTCCTTGTGTCTAGTTGTTCTGGTGTGCAATGCTGGATTAGAAAGGAAGGATTACATGGTCTTTTGAACTCTAAATTTTTCCAGTTTTCTAATCTGGACCTTGTGATGTGGACAGTGAAACTCAAACAAAGGTTTCCTTCCAAGTTGCCTTACCTGTTTTGACATGGTGTGATTAAAGTGAGGACTATTCCCACCTCATATATGAAAGCTGGTTGAGTGACTTTGGGCCAGTCCTTCTCTCTCTCAGCCCAACCCACCTCACACGGTTGTTGTTCTGGGGAAAATAGGAAGGGGAGAGAGTCTTGGTATATTTTCCACCTTGAGTTGTTTACAATCCCCAGCCTTGGCTTTCTGAAAAGGCTTGAAAACCTGGGGGTTTGGGAGGTGGTTTTATTTTTTATTTTATTTTTGTTTGTCAAACACATAGAAGATAACAAGTGTATGAACCTAAACATGAACAGAGAAAGTAAATACAGTTAAATGGAGACAGTAAGACAGGGACAGTAGGCACGCTGATGCGCTTATGCACGTCCCCTTTAAGGACCTCTTAAGAATGGGGTGAGGTCCACGGTAGACAGTTCGAGGTTGAAGCTGTGAGGGGTTGAGGCTGTAACAATGGAGTCAGGTAGGTCGTTCCAGACTAGCCGGGAAGAAGATCCCATTTGCACTCCATCTATGCATTGGTTCTTTTTATCCATTTTAATATTCAATTTGAAACCTTTATTGTCAATGCACAGCTTTTGTACAATGGGTGGCTGAGCCTCCCAATCTCATTGTACTCATGCTGTGCATTGACAATAAAGGTATGAAATTGAATTCATGTTGTCGGTTTCATTTGACGTCTGAAGTTTTAATGATGTAAGCCTATCCTTGTTTTATTCTGTGATTTAGGGTATTGTAAGCCCCTTGGTAGAAAGATGGGAGTCCTAATCAATCAATAAAAATTAATAAAATAGATTGAATTAAATGAAAATAAAATAAAACAAAACATAAAATATGATAAAATATAATTCAATACACCAATAAAAGAAAGCAAAATAATGAAATAAAAAGATAAAATAAAATAATTAAATTAAATTAAATTAAAAAAAATTAAGATAAAATACAGTTCAATATGGCAATAAAATAAAGTAAAATAATAAAAATAAGATAAAATAAAATAATGAAATAAAAAATAAAATAAAAAGAATGATAAAATTAAAAAGAAAGCAAAATAAAAAAACAAAACAAAAAATAAGATAAGATACAGTTCAATACAGCAATAAAATAAAATATTAAATAATAAAAATGAAATAAAAATGAAATAAGATAAGATAAAATAGAATAAAATAAAATGATAAAAATAAGATAAAAATGAAATAAGATAAGGTAAAATATAAAATAAAGTGAAGTGAAGTGAAGTGAAGTGAAGTGAAGTGAAGAAGTCAAGTCAAGTCAAGTCAAGTCATGAAATGAAATAATGCAATGCAATGCAATGCAATGCAATGCAATGCAATGCAATGCAATGCAATGCAATGCAATGCAATGCAATGCAATGCAATGCAATGCAAATGCATGCCAGAGCAGAACTGGCCTGGGGAAGGCCAGGGGGAGAAAACGCGGGGGGGGGGGGGCACTTTGCCATCTGAAAGCCAGAATTTTTCCGCCGGACCGTCGGCGCCGCCGGAGCATCCCTGCTTGCCACAACCCCGCAGCGCCCCCCGGAGGGATAACGCGGCATCGCCGGGGCGCCTCCTGGTCCTGATGCTGCCCCTCGGCAGTGGGGAGGCGGGGGAAGGAGGCGGTCGGGGCGGGGCTGCCCGGGGCGCGGACGGTCCAGCTCCGCTCCGCTTTCCTCCTCCTCTCCCCAAGAGCCGGGGCAGCGCCGCGACTGCCGGAGCCATGCTCCGCTGCCTGCTCCAGCGGGCCTGCAGCCTCTCCGGCTTGGAGCGGGGCGACAAGCGCAGCGACCCGGTGGCCAGCCTGACTTTCCGAGGTGAGTCGCGACCCCGCAGCGGCCCGGGAAGGGTCGGAGTCCCTGGCTTGGGAAGGGCAGGAAGGAGCGAATCCGCCCGACAGGGATGCTGCATTCTGGTCCGGGTTTTATTGGGGTTCGCCCCTCTTTCCCCCCCCCCTGNTTTTATTGGGGTTCGCCCCTTTTCCCCCCCCCCTGGAATTTGTGGACTCCAAAGCCCATCATCCCTGCCAGTGGCCCTGTGGGGCGGCGGGGAGGGTGAAAGGAGCGGAGCGTGAGACGACAACGTCCAGAGTGACCGCGAAGTGATTCTCGGTGGCAATTCCAGCAGAGGCGGAGGGGCTCCAGGTGGCAGAAGTGGATGATGGGCCTGTCAATCAGCTCCGGGTCTTTTGTGTTGTTCTGGATCTTTTAATCGGCTCAGAGTCGCGGCCTGAGTCCGTGGGCTGTTCTCCCTTTGGCCCGGCAGCCGGTAGGGAAGGTGGGCGGCTCGATAAAGGTTTGAAATCAAATCAATCACTCCTTCCTTCCTTCCGATCGGATCGATCGATCACGTCGATATCCTGTTTTGCCTGTGCTTTGGAGGGACCGGACCGGCGGGGCGAGAGCAGCTGATAGGAAGGAAAAGGGGATGGTAAGAAAGAAGGAGTAAGAATCTCCCCTCTTTAATGGGCAGAGTAGGGGGCTTGTGGCAAGTGTCTTCCCTCCTCCTCCTCTTCCTCCTTCCTTCTCCTCCTCCTTCCTCCTCCTTTCTCTTCTTCCTCTTCCCTCCTCCTCCTCTTCCTCTTCCCTCCTCCTTCCTCCCCCTCTTGCTCCTTCCTCCTCTTCCTCCTTCCTCCCCCTCCTTCATAAATCCCACTCCCTTCTAGTGCTGATGATGTTCCCTAGCTAGGTAATGGAACGTCTTTAAGAAAGCAACCAAAGTCAGAGAGCACCAAGGACCCCATAGTTGTCGTTCTCCTCCTCCTCCTCTTCCTTTTCTCCATAAACCCCACTCCCTTCTAGCGCTGATGATGTTCTCTAGCTAGGTAATGAAACATCTGCAAGAAAGGAGCCAAGAAAGCAACCAAGAACCCCATAGTTGTCGTTCTCCCCCTCCTCCTCCTCCTCTTCTCCATAAACCCCACTCCCTTCTCGCCCTGATGATGTTCTCTAGTTGGGTAATGAAACTTCTATGAGAAAAAAAATCAAGCTCAGAGAGCACCAAGCACCCCTCACTTCAACCCCAAATCGACAAATATGCTCCTTTATTAGCACCCAAGCTCTGCCTGGTTTTTACGGACATTGCCCTGTTGACTTTTTAAACTGTGCCCCGTGATTACGTCCACAATCTACAAAGCAGGATAGTTCAGTTCGGTGAAGGGGCTTCAGTTCCCGCACGTTGGATTTTGAGGTTCTGTTAGGAGAAGCGGATGGAAAACAATTGGTGATCTTGGGAGGAAAGCAAAGAATGTCCTAGCAGCTCCCGGAGAGGCCACGATGGAGTGAATTTTGCAGAAGAAACTTTGCTTTGTGGAGCCCACCAAAAGGCAAGATCTCCTGCGCCTTCCTTTTCTCCTGGGGCTTCAGCTCAGGTCTGGTGGAGACCCCTGGTTCTCCCCCTTTTTCTCCTGGGCTCCAGAAGCTGTTGAGACTTGCTCAGAGGAGGTACTCTGGTGTGCAGCCTCCAAGGAAGGATGGCAGAGGTCTTCTCCTTCCAATCTTGGTGACAAAGTTGGCTGGGACAAATGAGCTCCAAAGAGCATGCAAAGGAGGCCAGGGGGCAGTTTGTCACCTTTGGGTCCCATGCAGAGGTGGGTATTCAGCCGGTTCTGACCAGTTCTGGAGAACCAGTCGCGGAAATTTGGAGTAGTTCGGAGAACCGGCCAATCCCACCTCTGACTGGCCCCGCCAACCCCATCTCTCCTCTGCTTCCCATTGAGTCCCAGCTGATCGGCTGGGTCTCCTTTGGTTTCCCTGCACAGGAGAACGGAGCTGGAAAGCAGGTTAGGGGGGTGGGGAGGGAAGGGGGATTTTGCAGCAACGCCCACAGGACCGGTTATAAATTTTTTTTTAATCCCACAACTGGTCCCCACAAAGGATTCCTGGCCTTGCATGAAGAGGACCAGCAAATGTTATGCCGGCTCTGGTTTCCTCTGTGGCTTGGCTCACTTGCTTGAATCACCAGCAACAACCAGGCTTCGCCAGCCTCATTGTGGCATTCCCTTCAGCAGGGTGACTTCTGACACAGCTTTTTAATCAAAGTCAGACAGGCCACAATTCAACAGGCGCAGAGAGGCTAAAAAGCTTCCCTGATGATCAATGCAAGGTGGATGGAATTAAATTTTTCTTTTTCCTTTTTGAAGCCATTTCTTCACGCTTACTGTTTGAAAGAGAAATCTGAATTTTAGCGCAGACACAGACAGGTTTGGAAGAGAAAGGAAGAATGTATCGGTAGGCCGAGCGAACTCGATGGAGAAAAGTCTGAAAGGGTGGAAATGTTTGCATCTGCAGGCTCAAAACTTCACAGGGAAGGTGAAACGAAGGAAGGCATCTCCTTGATCACAGAATAGCAGAGTTGGAAGGGACCTTGGAGGTCTTCTAGTCCAACCCCCTGCTCAGACAGGAAGCCCTCTACCACTTCAGGCAAAGGGTTGTCCAATTTTTATTTTATTTAGTTCAGTTTAGTGTAGTTTGTCAAGCATGCATGGAGAAAAAGAGTCTAAAGTATGAACGTAACATGTAAACATGTAAGTATACAACAGGTTTAAGTATATATAAAACAAATGAGTATGAATTAAATGGGAACAGTAGGAAGGGACGGTAGGCATGCTGGGGTGCTTATGCGCACCCTTTAAGGACCGTCTTAGGAATGGGTGAGATCCATGGAGATCTCCTCCTCTTCCTCTTCTCTTCCTCTCTCTTCCTCCTCCTCCTCCTCCTCCTTCCTCCTCCTCCTCCTCTCCTCCTCCTGCCTCCTCCCCCCTCCTCCCTCCTCTCCTCTCCTCCTCCTCCTCTCCTCCTTCTCCTCCCCTCTCTCCTTCTCACTCCTTTCTCCTTCCCTATTACCATTGCCATTCCAAACAGAAGGACAAGTCAAGATGTGGAACCAGAAAATGCCAGCACTGTAGGATGGTAGGCATGCTGGTGCACTTATGTATGTCCCTTACAGGCCTCTTAGGAATGGAGTGAGGTCAATGGTAGACAGCTTAAGGTTCAAGTTTTGCGGGTTTGAGGATGTAACAATGAAGTCAGGTAGTGAGTTCCAGGCATTGACCACTCTGTTGCTGAAGTTGTATTTTCTGCATTCGAGTTTGGAGCGGTTTATCTTGAGTTTGCACCTATTGTTTCTTAAAAACTTCCAATGTTGGAGTATTCATGACTCCCTGGAAATAAAATATTAAAGTGCAGAGAAATCTGAGGGACACCCAAGCTGATCTTGTCTTGTGTAACATGCAGTTGTGATCGCTGCCACGAACAGAAAGACTAGGGAAGAAGAAAATGTTGCCCTTAATTGTGGTGCCAAGGAAATTTACAGAAAACAGAGGAGGTTATCAAAAGATCAAATCATTTTACAGTACCAGGGGCATCTGCAGGAAGTCAAAAAAATTCAAGATGGCAGCAATGGCTGTGGGCTCTCCATGGCACCAATAAAGAGAAATAAGGGTTCAGCTGCATGGTTGAGGCTGCCATCTTGCCTTTTGGGATCCCACCTCTGCAGATGCTCTCAAATTACATAAATGATCATCCAAAACCAGCCTGCTCCCCCGGAGCCTTGATGAGTCTTATCTGAGATATTTGGGGCAGTTCATGCAAACATATAGGTGAAGAAGACTCCGATCCCCAAAAGGGGGTGTTGGCAAGCAGGAACGGAGAAGGTCTCCTAGGGACATCCCTGGAGGCCAGTCTGAGAGACAGGAGGGTCCTCAGAGCAGAGAGAGACCAGAACTTAATGGAACAACAATAACCATCTCACTGAACCTTCAAAGATGGTGTTGTGACCCGCTGGCAGCTAGCTAGACAGTGAGGAGGTTGGGGAGGAACCTGGGCTAGTCCTGGAGGCTGAGGAAGACTTGGATGAAGGCTCTGAATCTGACCCTGATAGGGCAGAGTCATCAGCTGCCTTCTGGCTCAGACAGCAGTGAGGCAGGGGAACAGCTGGAGCCGGTTCCCAGCCTGCACATGCGCAGAGCTGCCCCCAAAAAGAACAATTATGAACTAAGGATCGATGTGGGAGTAAGGTCACAGGTGGATGGTGAATGGCCCCTCCCATAGGGATTAAAAGAGGAGCAAAAAGGGAGGGGGCTTTTGCAGGAAACAATTCGTTCGCTGCAGCAATGTGAAGATCTGCCTGTGCACCTCAGAGACTCTGTGCTGAGCCCTTCCTTGTCAGCACTGCGTTTGGACATATTTACCAGGCAGCTTTCTGAGATAGATAAGGTCTGTGCTCCTAATTACACCCTTGAAAGACTGTTTGCCAGGCCTTTGGCGGAATATGAATGCAAGAAATTCACCTTCATTTAATAAAAGGGGCTTTGCTGGGACAAAGAGTCTGCTTAGTGCTTTTTGGGGAAGCCTGGGACAGAACAGATGGGGTATCCTTGGCTGATTGTTGCTTCTATTTATGGACTGGGGTGATTTGGAGAGAGGAAGGGAAGGGAAGGGCCCACGTGGCTTTCTCTGCAGTGCATCTGATGCTCTTGGGGGGGGGAATCTCCCTGTCCTCCCCCCACCCTTTCCTTTTCTTCCAGGGAGGGTTTCCGTGCTCGTTCCTTCTTAGGGGTTTTGAAAGAGCCCTTTCGTTTAGAGAGAAAAGCCAGTGGCCAGTTACGTGAGGGAAGGTCCAACGAAAGGGAAAAACGGGTATTTAATTTGTGTTCATTCGAGAGTGGGAGCCAAGGTTTTCTCAGGAAGAGGAGTTCCAAATCCCAATCTTTCTCTTCTTCCAGGGATGTTGGCGACGCAGGCCACGTCCTTAACTCGTTTTCTGATTAATCAGTGCCAATTTCCTCCAATTATGTGCTTGATTTGGTCTTTTAAAATATGATTCCCATGATAGCGAAGAGAATGCAAACACGGCCAGACCGATTTCCGCTGGAAGAATGAAGACTCTGGTTGCAGAGGGAAGAAGTTCTGTGCTGCAGTTCAAAGATATGAAATCCCTTTTTTTTTTCTCTCTCTCTCTCCCTCTCTATCGTTTTCTCTCTCCCTTTCTCTCTCTTCCTCTCTTCCTTTTCCTCCCTTTCCCTCTCTTTGTGTGAAGGGTGAAGGATGTGTGTTTTTGTTTATTTTCATGGTCATGGTCATGATGTGCGCTGAAGATGGTGTCTGATTTCATTGTAAGAGGTGCAATGACAATAAAGTAAAGTAAACTAAACTTTCTCTCTCTCCCTTTCCCTCCCTCTCTCTGTCTCCCTCCCTTCCTCTGTCTCCCTCCCTCTCTCATTTGGGGTGTGTGTGTTTGTGTGTGTGTGTGTGAGGGAGAGAGAGAGAGAGAAGGAGGATTACAAACATTTGTTTAAAGACCATTCAAAGCCACAGCTGCAGTGAAAGAAGTGACTCATAAGCATTTTTCACATTTATGACCATTGCGCCACGTTGACCATGGTGGTGCTAGGAGCTGTGGTGGCGCAGTGGTGAGAAAACAGAACTGCAGGCTAATTCACTGCTCACTCCAGCAGTTCGATCACAACCGGCTCCAGGTTGACTCAGCCTTTCATCCTTCTGAGGTTGGTAAACTGAGGACCCAGATTGTTGGGGGCAACAGGCGGACTCTGTAAACCGCTTAGAAGGTATTCTGTTGGCTCTACTCCATCCCTATTCCTAAATGTTAACTATGTGTTCATGTGTACCCCCAATTAACTTCAACATAGGAGAGAAGGAAGGAAGGAAGGAAGGAAGAAAGAAAGAAAGAAAAGAAAGAAAAAGTGTAAATTTGTTCATGTGAACCCCAATTAACTTCAACATAGGAGAGAAGGAAGGAAGGAAGAAAAAGTAAGAAAAGAAGAGAGGAAGGAAGGAAGGAAAGAAAGGAAAGAAAGAAAAAGTGTAAATGTGTTCATGTGAACCCCAAACTAACTTCAACATAGGAGAGAAGGAAGGAGGAGGAAAGGAAGGAAGGAAGAAAGAAAAGAAGAAAGAAAGAAAGGAAAGAAGGGAAGGAAAGAAAGGAAGAAGGAAGGAAAAAAGGAAAGGAAGGAAAGAAGAAAGAAAGAGTGTAAATGTGTTCATGTGAACTCCCAACAACTTCAACATAGGAGAGAAGGAAAGAGGGAAGAGGAGGAAGGGAAAGAAAAGAAGAAAGGAAGAAAAGAAGAAAGGAAGGAAGGAAGGAAGAGAAGGAAAGAAAGAAAGAAAAAGTGTAAATGTGTTCATGTGAATTCCCAACTAATTTCCACATAGGAGAGAAGGAAGGAAGAAAGGAAAGAAAGAAGAAAGAAAGAAAGAAAGAAAGAAAGAAAGAAAGAAAGAAAGAAAGAAAGAAAGAAAGAAAGAATATATATATATATGTGTTCAGGTGAACCCGCAACTAACTTCAGCCTAGTTTACTGAAGTAACCCAAGTCCCTGGTTTTAACAGCACTCTGGCCTGGTCCCCTTAGCCTGTGTTCACACAACTAACTGGCCCAGCCCTTAGACCCTATTGAGCTGGCACTGCCACTGCCTGCCTGGGTGTCGTCGTCTTNTTGAGCTGGCACTGCCACTGCCTGCCTGGGTGTCGTCGTCTTCTTCCTCCTCCTCCAAAGATCCCAAGTGCATTTCCCCTGTGTGTGTGTGTGTGTGTGTGTGAATGTTATGCATGGCACTCTTGGCAAGGCTGGAACCTGAGATTGCAGTTTCACTTGCTTGAGAATCTGGGGGTGGGGGAGGAACAAGAGGAATCCTGCAAAAGAAAGCCTGGTGGCCTGTTCTCCTCCTCCTCCTCCTCCTCCTCCTCCTCCTCCTCCCCCCCCCACTCTGG
>BHFT01025312.1:0-25477 GCA_004320025.1 Laticauda laticaudata | reverse complement strand
GAGGAGGGGTTTGACTTTCTATACATTGGGGGGGGGGTTTGAGGACAGAGGGCCTTCTGGGGAGCGGTGAAGGGTCCAGCTTGAAGGTCCTTTCTGTTTATGTCTTCCAGGTGGACGTTGGAACAATTTATGCTGAACCCAGTGAGTGGAAATTGAACTCTCATCTTTGGCAGAATTGAATGGATTTTGTTAACCCAGAACTGAAAAAATACCATGGAATGTCCTTAGTACAATTTACAATAATAGAATAGGATAGAATAGAATGGAATGGAATGTAGTAGGGTAGGGTAGGAGAATAGNGTAGGGTAGGGTAGGAGAATAGAATAGAGTAGAGTAGGGTAGGGTAGGAGAATAGAATAGAGTAGAGTAGGGTAGGGTAGGAGAATAGAATAGAATAGAGTAGAGTAGGGTAGGGTAGGAGAATAGAATAGAGTAGAGTAGGGTTGGGTAGGAGAATAGAATAAAGTATAGAGTAGAGTAGGGTAGGAGAATAGAATAGAGTAGGGTAGGGTGGGGTAGGGTAGAAGAATAGGGTAGCGTAAGAGAATAGAATAGAATTATTTATTGGATGAGTGACTGGACACAAGGAATTTGTCTTTGGTGCATTAGCTCTCAGTGTACATAAAAATACATTCAGAAGATACAACACTTAGTGATAGTCATAGTGTCAGAACGTTTGCAGCATGACTACCATCATGAAACAACCCAGGAGCAAAACACAACACACAGAGGCTTAGACTTTTAACAGTGGTGGTTTATCTACAATACAGTTATATACCGAAATATATGTGGTAGGCAAAATAACTTGAAAGCAGGCACAAGTTCTTCTTAACTCTTACATGGAGAACTCTGCAACTGGACACAAGGAGAGAGAACCACCCCCTCTAATGGCTACAATATACCTTATAAACACCTCTTAAAGGGATCTTTATTCCCAGTCTTGAAGGGAAATACCCCATGCTATGCTGAGTCATTCTTATTGCATCAGCAGCTGTTCACTGCCAGTCGACTCTTAAATCCCAAGACTTTAACACATAGGTTACGAATAAGAATAAGTCTTTATTGATTAGCCCTTGGGCCACATCAAAGTGCAAAATTCCATCAACAATTTGTTACTAAAATTTAATAAAAGCAATTCAAAATGAAATTTGATAAAATACAATTTAAAATGGAATCTAGGCAAAATTAACGATTTAAGATGATAATAGTAATAAAATACAATTCCAAAATAAATTGTAAGTAATGTACAATAAATATAGAAAATAAAGTTAACCTAATAAGCACCATCAATACTCGGAAACAAATGAAAACAATATAAAATTGTAAAGATACAAAGCAATTATGGTTATAGATCATCAGTGGAAGAGACAGGTACTAAGGAAAGGATGAAGAAAAGTATAGTAGTGCAGTTTACTAAAGTGGTTTGGACAGTGTTGTGGTGTTGAAGAATTCTCCTTCGGTTGAGTTCCAAGTGGGGAAGGAAAAGACACTGGAAAACAATGGTGGACTGCTTGGAAAGATGGTTTAATGGTGGACAGGATCACATGACTTGGATGAAGAGAGAAGGAAGGGCTGAGGGATGCTGAGAGTCCCTGGGTTTTTTATACGCCTTTGTTAGGCCATTTGAATTGAGCTTGTTTCTGATTGGTTGTCAGACTCCCGTGGGCCAATGCAGGGGTAACTGGTAGGTTGTCTTTTGAGTCCCAGACTTGGTGAGGCCCTTGGCTGGATGACGATATATATGAAAGGGCTTTGGGCAAGTCCTATTATAGCTCTACCTGGAGTAGATCTTTGTTATGTAAAATAGGCTGGCCTTGGCCAGAATACTGGTCTATTAGCAAAGGTGGGGGTGAGCTTCTGCTTCTGAGTTTCTACTTCTCTTTTTAGGAGAAATATTCTTCCTTTTTAATATTTCCTGGGGTATTTCATTTTTCTAGGAGAGGGGTGGGTGCTAACTTCCTACAGTGGGATGCAAATAGAAAGAAAACTGGAGAAAATCAAAGAAAAGAAGTACAGAAAGAAGAGAAAAAGAAAAGAAAAAGCTCAGCGTCTTAGCTCCTGAGCCCCCATGTCCCAGTCTCCTTCATTTTATCAGACCCTTTTATCCGATGAGGTGGGTGTATGGTGGGGTATAAATGTCTCCTACTCCCACCCCAGGGCATTGCTTCCTCCGGAAGTGGCTGCTGATATCGGATCCGGAGGATTTCTCGGTCGGCGCCAGAGGCTACCTGAAAGTCAGCTTATATGTCCTCGGTCCTGGGGACGAAGCCCCCGTGAGTATTTCCATCAAAGGGGGTCAAACTGGGAAAAAGGGTATTCCCCCCAAAGAAGCCTCTCCTCCTTAGTGAGGGGCTCTTCAGGTAGGTGGCCTCAGTGTCTCCCATCGAGGTCTGCAGCACAACGGAGGGACTATTCCAGCTGGGATTTGGAATCCCACCCCTGGAAAAGTGCCTGCAGAGAGACAGGTGGTCCTCTAGCTCAGCGGTTACCAACTCGTGGGCCGGAGACCACTGATGGGCCATGAGGAAAATTTGGTGATCTGCAGAGAAATGTTCCCTGCCCTCAAAGCAATTAATCCAGGCTGTGCAGGAACACAAGGCTATGCCGCCCGCATGGCCCGCCCACCCGCTGGCCCCTACCCTTCGGCCAAGCGCAAACATTATCTTGAGTAGAGCCACACAAGCTGGAACTGGAAGGTAAGACCAAGGGCAGGGGAGGGAAATCTGCCCCAGGGTGGCTTGCTGATGTTGGTGAGAAAGTCGGTCCCATATTCCAGATCTTCAGGAGTCACAGGATTGACCCTTTGGCCATCCTGGAGCAACTCTTCCAGTCTATAGCAGGCTGGTGTATCCGGGTGGAGGAGCAGCTGCTCCCACCAACATGTGATGACCCAGGGTGGGATACAAAATACAGTCACAAAAAACAGGTGAAGCAGCCCTTTTTATTCCTTCACTTTGTTTCAAAGCTCCAAATATCCTTGACTGGAGATAAAAAACTCCCACATGAGCAGTTACAAGAAGGAGGAAATGCCATTTAAACTAAGAAGGCCTATAAATTATAAAAAGTAAAAAACAACACAAACCAGGCAAGATAAGGGCTTGAAGACGTCCACAAATATCAGAATACACACCGGGAGGGACGCTAAACTTAGAGAGGAACAATAAACTAGAGATATTTCCATGCTTTGTTTCCAGCACTGGCTTGTATGCATGTCCGTCCTCTTATCCAGTTGTCACAGCTGCAGCCCATGAAGAGGATCAAGGCCCTCTCCTCCCCAGTAGACCATGTGTCTCCTTTATCCTCTGCTCCCTGCATGCCCTAGGATGAAGAGGGGATGGACCTGGATCCTCCTCTGACTGCCCAGCCGGCCTCTGCCCTTCCCTAGCCTCTTCCACCACCTCCAGAGCCACACTTCCACTCCCTGTTGGTTGTTCCTCCACTCCCTCAGTCTCCACTAGGGGCATGACACAATGTCAACAAGCCACTGTCTGTCAAAATTCATATTAGTGGTCCACAGGGTTTGAAATTATGAGTTTGGTCCCTGAGGTCCAAAAGGTTGGTGACCCCTGATCTAGATACCCCTCCGTGTGAAGGCAGGCAAGTGCTTCATTCGTCCTCTCACTCTCTTCCCAGATGGAGAGGAAGGAAGCTGCCGAGGAGAAAGAGGACATCGAGGGAAACGTCTTCAAGCCGCCAGGCGTGGCTCTCCGTGGTGCCCACTTCTCCCTGAAGGTCTATCGAGCAGAAGACCTGCCCCAGAGTGAGTGGTGGGGTGAGGAGGGCAATCTTGCTGGGAGGACGGGGAAAGGAGGGAATGGTTTCTGGGCTGGAAGCCAAACTCTGAAGGCTCCCTTCTCTCGGTTGTGGATGATGGGATATCTTATTCAACACCCTGGAAGGCATCTGATTCTGGATGGCTGTTGGGTCTGCTTTCCCGAGCCTATGCTGTCAGAGGAAGAGGACCTGGAAGATGAGGAGGAGGAACTGGGAATGCCTTCCTCCCCAGGACCCTCCTCCCTGATAATGCCTCAGGTTACATCAGACAACCGAGAGGAACAGCCTGAGATTAATCAGGAGGAAGGTATATCGAAGCAGCCCCTGACCGGGGAGTAAAGAGGAAGAGTGTTGGCTCGTCCTAAGCAGCGTAGTAGGGAGAAACGTGAGCAGCAACGTAGGAGGTATGGGAAGGTCAGAGAGTGAGCGGAGTCATTGAGCCACACCCCACAGGGGATAAAAGTGGGTGTGTTTTCTCCTGAAACTTTGTACGGGACAAAGTTTAACCTTACTTCAGATTTTCTTTGTGAATGATTATTTTTGTGGACTGCCTTGTGATTTTCTGTGAGTAAAACTTTATTTGTTATCAGTTCGGACTTGGCAGGCAGGACATGTTGGAATGCCAAGAATATTATCAGTTCCAAAGAATTAACTCTGTGAAGTCCGAGCCAGCTTGCCTGCCTGTGTTTGTGTGAGTTTGTACTCTTTCATCTTTTGGGAAAGAGGAAAGGCGAGACAGAACAATTCCCCAGGGTCTTGTGATCAAAATCCGGATGCTTGGCAGCTGGTTTGTGTTTATGACAGTCGCAGGGCCACGTGATCCCCATTTGCAACCTTCAGACAAACAAAGCCAGATTCACTGAACAACCATGGTACCAACTTAACAAGTATGAGTGGAAAGGTCGCAAAAAGGGGCAAAACTCACTTCACAAATGTCTCGCTTAGCAAAAGAAATGTTGGGCTCAATTCTGGTCATAAGTCAAGGAATACCTGTACCTCCTTTCCTTCCTCCCTCCCTCCCTCCCTCCCTGTTTTCCTTCCTTCCTCCTTTCCTCCCTCCCTCCTTCCCTCCCTTCCTAGGGAAGCCAATCCCCATCTCCCCTGGCCCCATTCAGCAGTCTCCACTCCCATGTCCCTTCCAACCATATGATCTTGTGATTCCAGTGGATGATGCCGTGATGGACAGCGTCAAGCAGATCTTCGGCTTTGAAAGCAACAAGAAGAACCTGGTGGATCCATTTGTGGAAGTTACCTTTGCGGGGAAAACGGTACGTCAGCTACTGTGTCTTGGTATACTCCTGCTTGAGCAGGGGTTGGACTAGAAGGCCTCCGGAGTCCCTTCCAGCTCTGTTCTGATTGAACTGGAAAGCATTATGAGAGAAAGTCTTTCTATTTCCAGAGACGTAGGACCAGCTTTCCTTTCCTAAAATACATAGGAGCTACATGGCCCTTTGGAAGCTCTGCCTAAAACTGGAGCTATGTCCTATAAGGGATCTATGGAGTAGAAAGGGGGAATGAAATTCAAAGATAAATTAATAAGTGTAGGCATAAAAGTAATCCTCAACTTACAACTGTTCATTTAGTGACTGTTCTGTTCTGACCTAGGCTTCCCCAACAGCACAAAGCTGAGTCCTCATCCCGATAAACCCCTTTTATTTAATTTACAATGAATTTCCTCTCCAACAAAGTCCTGGCCAACAGTCTTTCAAGATAGTTCCCAATTACAAACCTTTATCAGGCTTGGAGAGGGGCCAGGCCGATGTCTTTCAGATATGGCAATACTTGGCAAGCATGCCGGAATGAACCAATTATCTCCTGCAAAGTTCCACTCCCCTTTTGCTCCTCTTTTATTTAGGGGAGGAGCCATTTACTATCCCTCTGTGGCTTTACTTCCAAGTCGGCTCTAGTTTCTCAGCTGTTCCCTTTGTCTGGTAGCTCTGTGCATGTGCACACTGGGAACAGGCTCCAGCTGTTCTTCTTCCCCACTTATCTCCGACTCCGAAGGCAGCTGATAACTGTCAGACGGCCCTGGGCCCACCTCTGCCTCCAATGCAGAGCCCTTGTCAGAGTCTTCCCCAGACTCCAGGACTCGCCCAGATTCCTCCCCAACCTTCTCACTGTCCAAATATGCTGCCAACTCCACTGGCTGCTGTTGGGCCACAACACGTTCCAAGTTACCAAGGCACAGAAAAAAGTGGCTTGTGATGTTTTTCACACTTACAACCATTGTAGCATCCCTCATAGTCACGGGATCAAAATTCAGGTGCTTGGCAGCTGACTCGTATTTATGACAGTTGCAGCATCCCGGGGGTGGGTGGGTGTCACCTGTTTCCCTTTTGCAATCTTCTGGCCAACAACGTCAACGGGGAAGCCCGATTCACTTAACAATGGCGTCCCTGTTCTGACCCAATAAAACAAACAATAACCAAAGGGAACAGAAACCTTTTAATGAATCTTACGAATCCCCGGTTAAAAGGCTCCTGCAAACTAATTAACTTTGACAAGCACGAGCCTCACCAAAACTGTGTGAGGCTGCCAAAAATAACAGATAAGAAATAGTTTACAACACAAGAGTCTTCAAATACCAACTGTAATGTCCACAAGGTTGAGTTTTAAAACATCTTTGCTTCCTGCAAAGAACGTCTGATTCACAGCTGGCTTTTATCTTCTTGAGGGAGGGGCCATTACCTTGCAGCCTTACTCCTGAGTCACCTGTGCTGCTTTTTCCTGTGAGCAGCCCTGCATGCATGCACACTGGGCACAGGCTCCTCGGGGACCTCCTCATCCTTGCTGCCAGACCTCATAATCTCTGAAGGCAGCAGTCCACTCCCTAATGGTCCTGGCCCCTCATCTGAGTCCTTGCTCTCCTCAGCCATCCTCACCTGCTGCCGGCTAACCACAATAGTCCCTGACTTAGCAACCACATGGATTCGCTTTACAAGAACAGTCGTAAAACGGAGACCAAACTCACTTAACAAGGGTCTTCTTTAAGCTACAGAAATGTTTAGGCTCAATTGTGGCCATAAATCGAGGACTTACGTGGTTTTGTTTCCTGGTTGAGCCAGATTTCTGCCTGGAAGTGGGCAGCAGGATCCCTGAAGAGAGGGGGCTCTTACTCAGGGATATCTTTCTTTCCTTTGAGTAGCTCTGCAGCAAGATCGTGGAGAAGAACGCCAATCCGCAGTGGAACCAGATTGTGACGCTGCCTGCCATGGTGAGCCCCCCCTGACCCCCTCTCCCAGTCTTTTCAGCATCCTCTCTTTCCCTGAAGCCCCTCTCTGACCCAGCCTCTTCGGCTCTTTCCTGCAGTTTCCCTCCATGTGTGAAAGGATGAGGATCCGTGTCATGGACTGGTGAGTAAAGAGCGAGGAGCCACTGACGGGATTCCGCCTGAGTCTGTCAGTTATAACTCAACCCCCCTGTTTGCAAGGCTTGGGATGGGAAAAGGGGCCAGGCAGCCTTGTTTCTTGCTGGGGGCTGCAGTTCAGCCCAACCCATTTTTTTTTAAGCTCATGAAAAAGATGGGGATTCTGCACAGTTTGAGTAAACTTGACTCCCTTCTAGCACGGATGATGTTACCTGATTGGGTCATGAAATGTCTACAAGAAAACTCTCCAGCTCAGTGGAGCTCAGAGTCATCCTCCTTCTCTCCTGCTTCTCCTCCTTCTCCTCTTCCTCCTCCTTCTCTTCTCCTCCTCCTCCTCCTCCTTCATCTCTTCTAATTCTCCTCCTCTCCTCCTCCCCCTCCTCTTCCTCTTCTATCTCTTCTCCTCCCCCTCCTCCTTCTGCTTCTCCTCCTCCTCCCTGCAACCTCTTCTATCTTCTAGGACTGATGATGGTACCTAATAGGGTCATGAAATGTCTACAAGAAAGCCCCCCAGCTCATAAGAGCTCAGAGTCATCCTCCTTCTCTCCTCCTTCTCTTTCTCCTCCTCTTCCTACTCCTCCCCCTCTCCTCCATCTCTCCTCCCCCTCTCCTCCCCCTCCCCCTCATCTTCCTCCTCCATCTCTCCTCCTCCTCCTCCTGTTTCTCTTCCTCCTTCTGCTTTTCCTCCTCCTCCTCCTCTCTGCAAACTCTTCTGTCTTCTAGGACTAATGATGGTACCTTTTTTGGCTCATGAAACAACTGCAAGAAAACAGCCAACTTCAAAGATCACCAAAGACCCTACAGTCCTTTCCCCTCCTCCTCCTCTCCACAAACCCATCCCTTCTAGTAATACTGATGATGTTACCTAGTTTGGCAATGAAACTGTCTGCAAGAAAATTTCTAAGCTGAGAGAGTACCAAGGACCCCACCATTGCCTTATCCCTTCATGCAGAATTTGAAAACTGTTGTTTACTGAACAAGCCTTCTCCAAACTCCCAAGAGAGCCCCTCTTTCCAGAAGCAGGCAAAGAGCACATTGTACACAACTTTTTTTTGTGCACAGTATTGTTGATCCAGCAGGTAATTGGATCAACATTTTATTTCACAGGGACCGAATTACCCACAATGACATCATTGGCACCAGCTACCTTTGCATGTCCAAAATCTCCGCTCCGGGAGGAGAACTGGAAGGTGAGCAGATTCAGAGTCCTCTGATCCCCAGGCTGACTTAGTGTTGTGGCCCGCCAACTGACAGCAGAGCTGGCAGCAGATTTGGACAATGAGGAGGTTGGGGAGGAACATGGGCCAGTCCTGGAGTCTGGGGAAGGCTCTGATAGATGCTCTGTGTCAGAAGCAGAGATAGGGCCAGCACCATCCGACATTTATCAGATGCCTTCGGAGTCAGAGATAAGTGGAGAAGATGAACAGCTGGAGCTTGTTCCCAGTGTGCACATACACAGAGCTGTCAGGAGAGGAAAAGAACTGAGGAACAGGGGCCGACTTAGGAAGAGAGGCACATGTGGACACTGAATGGCTCTTCCCTGGGGAATAAATAGAAGCAAAAGGGGAGTGGTGGTTGTAGGAGACAATAGTTCATTTTTCTTTGGGGAGATTTGATTATTGTGGTGGTTTGTGCCTCACAGAGACTCCTTGCCAAGTATTTAATTTAGAGCTTTGCAATTGGAAGCTGTCTGCCTGGCAATTATCCAAGGACTGATAAGGTCTGTTCTTGCAATTATTGCCCAGACCATGAATTCACAGTAACTAAATAAAGAGAGAGTCATGCCCTTGTTAGAGTCAGACTCACAGGGAATGGAGGTGTGGCTCTAGAGATTATGGAGAAGGCTGGAGAAGGGCAGAGGCTGGCTGGGCAGTCAGAGCAAGAACCAGGCCCATCCCCTCTCCATCCTAGGACATTCAGGGAGGAATGGAGAAGGGAACAACTTGGCTTACAACAGAGGAAGTGGCCATGATTCCCCTCATTGGTTGCAGCTGGGGAGAATAGTAATAAGAGAGATGGTTAAAACACAGCATTGCCAGAAGCAAAGTGTGTTTATTTTGGGCTGAAGTTATCTTGGTTGGTGTCCTTCCAAAAGACTGCCTTGTTATCTCCTTGAAGTTGGTAATTACTTATTCTGGTCCGTTGTGGAAATTCCTTTATTGTAGTTTGTTTTAGTTTTTTAATTCACCTCTATGTGCTCATTAAGTTTGGACAGTATTGCTTACTTTTGAACACTATTTTTGAGTATGTTTTACTTCCAGCTGAGAATTATTAAACAGCAGGGCCAAGTTGGAGGCATTAAAGGACATTTATTTTACGTTTTGGATTTTGTTATGTTTGTGTCACACTCCGGGTCACCACAGAGGGGTTTTCAGAACAAGGAGTCTGTTTCGTGGTTCAGCTAAGGCTGGATCAGAACACTTGGCACTTCGCTGGCAGGGTGGTAGATGGGGGCTTCTCTTGCCCAAGCGAGCCAATCTCAGGCTCCCTGGAGGTCAGAGGGACTGGCTGATGGGCTCTCTAGTCCACTTCTGGGCTGGTGAGCCATCCGTGAAGACCACAGCAGGACCAGGCCAAGACTGTATGGTTCACGACACTGACTCAGAATTACGACCTCTACAATTTGGGTGCTGAATTTTCTTGGGCCAGGTTCTCCCTAAGGAGTCGGTTTAGAAAGAGCAACAAAGATGGTTAGGGACCTGGAGGCTTGAACATGTGAAGAACGGTTGCAGGAACTGGGTATGTCGGGTCTAACAAAGAGGAGGAAGAATGTGGAAGTGATAGTAGTGTTCCAATATTTGAGGGGCTGCCACCAAAGAAGAGGGGGCTCAATCCATTTTCCAAACAAAACCCCTGAGGGCCAGACAAGAAACAATGGATGGAAACTAATCAAAGCAAGAAGCAACCGAGAAGCAAAGAGCAATTTCCTGATAGTAAGTACAAGTAATTCGTGGAATGACCTGCCGTCAGAAGTGGTGGGTGCTCCATCTCCAGAGGTTTTTAAGAAGATATTAGATAAGATTCTTTATTGGCCAAGTGTGATTGGACACCCAAGGAATTTGTCTTGGTGCAAATGCTCTCAGTGTACATAAAAGAAAAGATACATTCATCAAGAGTCATAAGGTACAACACTTAATAATAGTTATAGGGAACAGTTAGTAGAATAAGAATAAGAATAGAATAGAACAGAACAGAACAGAATAGAATTCTTTATTAGCCAAGTGTGATTGGACACATAAGGAATTTGTCTTGGTGCAAATGCTCTCAGTGTACAGAAAAGAAAAGGTACATTCGTCAAGAGTCATAAGGTGCAACACTTAATAATAGTTATAGGGTACAAATAAGCAATCAAATGCTAGGAAAGAGTCAATAAAAATCATTAGGATGCAAGCAACAAGGTTACAGTCATACAGTCACAAGTGGGAGGGGATGGGTGATAAGGTATGATGAGAAGATTAATAGCAATAGTAGTGAGTAATTTGTAAATAGTTGGACAGTGTTGAGGGAATTGTTTGTTATTAGAACAGTGATGGCGTTTGGAGGGAAAACTGTCCTTGTGTCTCGTTGTTCTGGTGTGCAGGGCTCTATATCGTGTCATTTTGAGGGTAGGAGTTGAAACAGTTTACGTCCAGGATGTGAGGAGTCTGTAGATATTTTCACAGCCCTCTTTTTGACTCGTGCAGGATACAGGTCCTCGATTGAAGGCAGGTTGGTCAGTCCTAATTACTCTCTGAAGTCTATGTCTGTCCTGTTGGGTTGCAGAACCAAACCAGACAGTGCAGATAACAACTGTTGGTCCAGAATGGTGTAGGGTTTCTGGTTTGAGCAGGGGGTTGGACTAGAAGACTTCCAAGGTCCCTTCTAACTCTGTCGTTCTCTTAAAAATCCACCTCTTCATTTTTACCTCTTATCTCTCACATGGTCTCGGCTGCCCTCTTCTTTAGCAGAAACCGTGATGATACACTACCCAAAAGGACATAACTTTTTCACTTTTCCCACTCTTTCTTTCTGCTTCAGATGAGTTTCCCGTCACCACAAAACTCTTCAAAGCAACAGAGAGTATGTCCTTAGCATGACTCTTCCCCTCCCCCTCTCCACCTCCTGAGTGTGTTTCTGAAATGAATTTAAAATCATTTTGGAATCAAATTCCAATGCACGATGCATGTGACATCAGTTGGGGAAGGCATATGATTCCCTCGGGATGATGATCATCAACCTTGCTTTGATCTCTAATCCCAGTTTAAATCCTCACTGGATGTGATTGTGCATGTCTGTGAAAGAGGGGAGATTTAGGGGTTAATCTTTCTGGAGGGGGCTGGGTGTCCTTTTCCTCTGCCATCTCTCCTGCACAAAGTGTCTCAGCTTTGATGATTTGAAGATGGGTGGACTTCAACTCCCAGAATTCCCCAGCCAGCCTTGAAGTTCTCTCAATCTTGACAGGTGGACTTCAACTCCCAAAATTCCCAAGCCAGCTTTGGTGGGAGTTGAAGTCCACCCATCTTCCATTTTCCAAGGTTGAGAAAGGACCTTTGTGGACCAGGAGGGACCTCTGTGCAAATACAGCATGCCAAAAATGCTAAATCTGGGCAGTTGCTGCAAATTCA
The DNA here is from genome assembly GCA_004320025.1 of Laticauda laticaudata. Lineage (NCBI taxonomy): Eukaryota > Metazoa > Chordata > Lepidosauria > Squamata > Elapidae > Laticauda > Laticauda laticaudata. The sequence continues at coordinate 13,732 of BHFT01025312.1, read as the reverse complement.
TCTGGTTTTGGTGAATGTATCTCCAAACCATGAGTATAGTCATTGAGTTTCCCTGCTTGAGTGGCCTTCTGATGGTGGACACCTAGCTTGGATTGCTAGGAACCTAGAAGGCAGGGATCATTGTATGGACGAGACCTCATAACTGAGTAAAGATGGTGAGCATGTCCATTCTCACCCTTGTTTCATGTCATGAATTGAAAAAAAAATGCAAGGATTTCTTCTCACTTCTACTGTTTTCAAAGGACTCAGAAACCTCCTGTTTCTGATTGGGCCACCTGTAAGAAGAATATTTGGGTGGACCAGTGATGGGATTCAACATTTTTTGCGACCAGTTCTGTGGCGTGGCTTGGTGGGTGTGGCATGGCATGGCGTGGCGTGGCAGGGAAAGGATACTGCAAAATCACCCACCTCTCTGACCTGCTTCCCAGCTCTGTTCTCCTGTGCAGGGCAACCAAAGGAGACCCAGCCGATCAGCTGTGACTCAATGGGAGGCAGAGAAGAGATGGGGTTGGCGGGGCCAGTCAGAGGTGGGATTGGCCAATTCTCCGAACTACTCAAAATTTCCGCTACTGGTTCTCCAGAACTGGTCAGAATCTGCTGAATACCACCTCTGGACTCTAAAATTGGTTATTTCAGGTAGACGATTAACTCCATAGTTCTACTTTCGTGGGTTTCTTTCCATAGTTGACGATGGACTTGGCTTCCTGCCCACCTTTGGGCCATGCTACATCAACCTCTACGGGAGTCCAAGGGAGTTCACCGGATTTCCCGACCCTTATGAAGAGCTCAACAGTGGCAAGGTGAGACAGCTCTTCTGAATTAGCTGGTGTGCCACCCTGGAGAAGCAGTTGGGTTCATCCAGATGGCCAAGTTGGGAGCAAGAGCTGGCTTGTGAAGGGGAGGGGGAAACCTTCTCATGGGCTCATTCTTATATATCCCAAGGGAGAAGGAGTGGCTTATCGTGGCAGACTGCTGGTGGAACTGGAGACCAAGCTGGTAGACCACGTTGAACAGAAGTTGGGGGACATCCCTGCGGATGACATCCTGAGAGTGGAGGTATAGTTTTTGTGCTCCACATAATGCCATGGGCATTTATGTCTTCATCTTTTCAGTGAAGTAGAGGTATAACATCAAGTGATCATCCAGGGCTGGGGTCTCCAAATTTAACCACTTTAAGACTGGTGGACTTCAACTCCCAGAATTCTCCAGCCAGCTATGCCCTTGGTGACTTTAAGATTGAGGAACTTCAACTCCCAGAATTCCCCAGCCAGCTATGCTCTTAGCAAAACTGGCTGAGGAATTCTGGGAATTGAAGTCCACCAGTCTTAAAGTGGACAAGTTTGGAAGCCCTTCTGATAGGAGATGATGAGGCTGAAGCTGGTGGAGTCAAACGCATCATCAGTTTGGAGTCTCTACACCCCCATAGCTTAAGTCCAGCCTGCCTTGAAGCCAGTTGACTCTACTCTGGCACCAATTTGGCTTGACCGTTAGTAGATCAGATTCTTGTGTTTAGCAAGCGTGAAATAAACTTGTAGTACTTTTTAAGTCTATCCTAGTTCCTAACTTCTTGCATCTGTCATTACTCCACCCCCCGGACTTCTGGAAGAGCCCTGATGGGGACCTGCTACATTGGGGGTGACTGATGTGTTGGTTAGAGAGAAGATCCCAGCCTCCCAAGCTGCCCATTGTTTTTGGTTTTTAAATTTTAACATTTTAAGCAGTCCCTAAACAAACTGTTGTAAGTTGAGGTTTACCTGTACAAATCCCACTAGTGGCTCTTAGTCCAGTTGAGAGTATCTAGAGTGGGCTTCTTCACGAATGACATCCCCCTCCTGTTCTCTGGTCTTCTTCAGAAATACCTGCGTCGGCGGAAGTACAACCTTTTCGCCGCCTTCTACTCGGCCACCATGCTGCAGGGCGTGGGTGATGCCATCCAGTTTGAGGTCAGCATCGGCAACTATGGAAACAAATTTGACAACACCTGCCAGCCGCTGGCATCCACCACGCAGTTCAGCCGGGCGGTCTTTGATGGTAAGGAAAGAGTTGGGAGCAGGGATGGGCTACTGGGGGTTCACGGGGGTCCGGGAGAGCCCCTAGCTAAGATTCTGCACAGTTTGGAGAACCCCCCCCAAATCCCACTCCTGGCTGGCCCCGCTACCCCACCACTCTCCTCCCTGGAGTCCCCACACAGCCCATTTTGGATACAGGTAAGGGTAGGGTACGTGTGGAGGCTCAGGGAAGGCAAAAAATGGAAGTTCTGGAAGGCTGGAAATGGACCTGTTTCTGACTTCCAGAGAGCCTCCGGAGCTGGGGGAGGGCAGGAACGCCCCCCTTCAGGCTACAGGAGGTTGACTAGGCTACATCCATCATGGCCATGCCCACCCAGCAAGCAGGCAGAAAACCCTTTGCTAAAATTTTTGAAGCCTACTCCTGGGTGGGAGGCATAGTCAGGTGAACCAGGGAGAGCAGAACCAGGGATTGAATCAGGGTGGGTCCCCGGGACCAGAGATTTACTCTGGAATGGGAGATCTTCTATCTTGCTACTCCTGGATGGGATGGCTTGCTTATTGTGACCTTTCCTTCTCAGCTAGGCCTTCTTCAAGGAAGGGAAGAATCTGAAAATCATAAAACTCTTGATCTATTCCTGGCGGCGTTCCTCGATTGATAGGATGGGGGGCTTGGAAGGCGACTTGAAGATGGGCGGACTTCAGGGGTGGGATTCTACCGGTTCTCACCTATTTGCTAGAACCGGCTGTTAACATTCTAAGCAGTTCGGACAATGTCGTTGTTAGAAGAAATTTACTTGGCCTAATCCTGTAGGAAGGCAGGAACAGGAAACATTCTGGTGTGCTTACAGAAACGGCCTCTCCGTTAACCCCTTATTACATTCTTGGCGTGACGGGCTTCATGTCTCAGGAACCTTCTCGCTGAAGTTTTCTTTCCCTCTTTTGCTGGTACTTTGAGTTAAAATGGCACTGAAAAATGTGACTTACGACCGTTTTTTCACACTAGATGTTTGCAGCATCCCCACAGTCCATGAGAGGCCTTGGATGAGGAGTATTGCGTGCCTCTGTGAGTGATATTGTAGTTGGCGACACCCAAGCCAATAAATGACACACCAAGCCTATGTCCACCCAGTCAATGATCACCAAGCACACCCACCACCTTAAGCCACGCCCACAGGAATCTGGTTGTTAAAATTTTGAATCCCACCCCTGGCGGACTTCAACTCCCAGAGTTGCCTGGGCCAGCTTTTAAAGTCCATTCACTTCAAGCTGCCAAAGGTGGAGAAACATTGTCAGTGAAGTGCCATATCAACATGGTGACATGCTTAACTGCCTCAGATCTATATACTATAAAAGCAAATACCCTACACGCAATCGATCAAGAATCTCCGAACCGTAAAGCTGCAAACGTTGAAATTTGGCACGTATGCTTTGCCTCTGGCTTCTAGAAAGGATTTTTCGAAATGAACCACCAAGAGCATTAATTATCTTCCTATATTATTATTATTAACACGCTCTGATGCTAAGGAGTTCTACTCCCCTCCTCGCACGTGTCCATCGCAAAACACAAGCAGAGGAGAGGAGTTTTCATTTTAGTTTTCAAGCAGCCAACCAAGCTTTAGTACAGAACAGTTGAGCTAAGCCACGCCCAGGCTCCTTGCTGTCTCCTTCTTGCTTACACAGCAAATACTGCTTCAGTTTCCAAACAGTCCGCAATTCTCTCACACAGACAGGACGCTAGCCAGATGAATACTGATGGATACTGGTTGGCAGAGGCACAATTTTGTCCCCTTGTTTTCTTCCCCCAAAACTAAGCCTGATCACATAGTTTTGTAGCAGAGCAAGAGTACAGAGCTAGTTCTATATATATATTTACATTTTTATATAATATTATATCTATATCTCTCTATCTCTGTCTCTACATCCATCTGTCCATCCATCCACCCACCCATCCCTCCATCTATCTATTTATCTACCTATGTATAATATTATATAAAATATTATATATAAAAATGCAAAACCTTCCACAACAACAAACTTGCTGCTTCCTGGATGGTGTCAGGCATGAAGGATGAGGATTACGCCTAAGATCCAGTTAGGATGATTTATTGCTCAAACCTGCACACAAGCATCTAGTCAACTAATGTACAATACAAAATTGGCACCAGAGAAGGGCCCATGGGATTCAAGAGGACTTGGACTTAAGACTGTTTATGGGGATGTAAGGATTCCAGGCTGATGACTTGCTTAACTCTGCCCCCTTCCCCCAGCTCCCCCAGCTCTTCTCCTACAGGTGAAGAGTCACTCAGGTGAGGTGGCTGGTGCAGAAATGTAATAAATAAATAAACCAATGGAGGCCTCTCTGCCTTTTCCATCTCCAGGCTGTCAGTATTACTACCTTCCCTGGGGCAACGTGAAACCAGTGGTGGTTCTCTCCTCCTACTGGGAAGACAGCAGCCACAGGATGGATGCCCAGAATCTCCTCGACAGGGCTGCAGACCGGCTGGTGAGTGCTTGGGGCTGGGAAGGCTAGCCTTGGAGCCCCCCACCCCCACCCCCACCCCCCCAGTTAGTGTCCAGAAGAGATTCTGCTCTTCTGTGTGGTCCCAGGTGATTGCGGTCTCTCGGTCAGTTAGTAGAACGAGCTGATCCTGTCTGGTAAGCGATGCTCTGAAGAAACCAGGCGGATGATGGATCGCACCAGCCGGGCATCCATCTTGCCTTCTTGCCTATAGCTGGCAGGGCCCTGCTGAGTTGGCAGCGTCTGAAGTTGCACCTGGGCACGGATTGAGTCAAACTCCTGTCCAATGGGACTGGGTCTCAAAAGGGCGCTGATGAAGGAGAATCTTTGTGGCTCAGGGTTGAAATGAGGGATCCCTGGTGTTCTCTGTGCTTGGTGGTTTTCTTGCAGACGTTTCATGACCCAACTAGGGAACATCATCAGGCCAGAAGGGAGTGGGATTTGCAGAGAGGAGGAGGAGGAGGAGAACTGTGGGGTCCTTGGTACTCTGAGCTTGGTGGTTTTCTTGCAGACATTTCATGACCCAACTAGGGAACATCATCAGGCTAGAAGGGATTTGCAGGGAGGAGGAGGAGAAGGAGGAGGAGGAAGAGGAGGAGGAAAACTGTGGGGTCCTTGGTGCTCTCTGAGTTTGGTGGTTTTCTTGCAGACGTTTCATGACCCAGCTAGGAAACATCATCAGTGCTAATGTCTGCCAGAACACCACCAAGCTCAAAGAAGCACCCCAAGGACTCCTCAGAGAGGCTGCCAGGCTGGTCACAGAAAGCTCTGGGGGGCTCCTGATGGCTGCAGCACATGACACTGTGTGTCCATGCATGTGTGTCCTTCAGCTGCTCCGTGGGCCAGCAAGAGGGCTGCCAGCCAGGGCTGGATGTTGGGCACTTCCCTCAGCAACACATGGCATTTCTGCTGTCTGCCCCAATGCAGGCTGCCAACTTGGAGGTGGTCCACCTGGCCCACAAAGCCCAGCGTTCTGCCAGCGCCTTGGACACCCTGGTGGCTCAGATGCTGGATGAGCTCATGACGGACTGCAGGTAGGCGTGTAGGAGGGGAGGGGCCTCTGTGCCCAGGCCACGAGCCCCTGGGAGGGTTTACCGACAAGCTTGTTTGTTTAGCTTGGAGAGGGTCCCGGGACTGAAGAAGGCCGTCCATTGGTGGGCAAGGGGCTCCTCCGGAGGCACTGAGCCAAGGCTCCCCCGAGTTGAAAAGGTGATGCTGGAGGCAGGTCGTAAATTCCCACTCCTTGCCTGAATGGCCTCTTTGTGTGGCTGTGGTCTGGGCTGGCCTGGCAGACCCCTTTGCTGGAGGAGGGGGGTCTCCCATCTGCAGGCATTGGGGAGGGGTGGAGAACAGCCTCCCCACCCTCGTCTTGAAGCTCCTGGTTTGGATCCCGTCAGGTTCAAAGCCTCTGTGAAGTCATGCTCTTTCTTTCTTTCTTTCTTTCTTTCTTTCTTTCTTTCTTTCTTTCTTTCTTTCTTTCTTTCTTTCTTTCTTTTTTGTTTCTTTCTCTCTTTTTCTTTCTCCCTCCTTCCTTTCCTTTCTTTTCCCTTTTTATTTTCCTTTCCCTTCCCTTTCTTTCCACTTTTTATTTTCCTTTCCTTTCCCTTCCCTTCCTTTCATCTTCCTTTCCTTTTTTATTTTCCTTTCTTTTCCTTTATCTTCCTTTCCTTTCTTTTCCTTTATCTTCATTTCTTTTCCATTTTTATTTTCCTTTCCCTTCCCTTCCTTTCATCTTCCTTTCCATTTTTATCTTCCTTTTCTTTCTTTTCCTTTATCTTTCTTTCTTTCCACTTTTTATTTTCCTTTCCTTTCCCTTCGCTTCCTTTCATCTTTCTTTCCCTTTTTATTTTCCTTTCCTTTCTTTTCCTTTATCTTCCTTTCCTTTCCATTTTTATTTTCCTTTCACCTTTCTTTCCCTTTTTATCTTCCTTTCCTTTATCTTCCTTTTCTTTCCTTTCCTTTCCTTAATTTACATGATGCCCATCTTGCTAATAAGGCTATTTATGAAAATTATAAAAAAAGAGATGCCAAACGTATTAAAACATTACATAAACCAGAATTAAGTAAACTTTGTAATGTTCCTGGAGTGTCCTCTTTCTAAACAGGGTCACCAGAAGCTCACAAGTGGTGTGTTTTAGAATACAGAATAACTCAATAACTGAACAACAGAATAACAAAATAAATGACAGAGTTGGTAGGGACCCTGGAGGTCTTCTAGTCCAACCCCCTGCTCAAACAAGAGACCCTATACCATGTCAGACAAAGAGCTGTCCAATGTCTTCTTAAAATTCCAGAGGCCCCCATCCCAAAAGGCATTGGGCTCATTGGGCCAAGGGGGTTGGATGGACTGATGTTGCAGAAGAGAAGAGACATCCCACCCACCCCAATTTTTAAGGTTCCGCTTTGAAGGGCTGGGAGCAGGGATTCCTGTTCAAATTGAGCCAAGTGAGGAAAAGAAGAGAGATCGCCCACTCCAGTCCTACAATTTTTGCAATTTTCCCCTTCCCTGCTTAGCTCTGGATTTCTTGGAATGCTATAGCAGGATTAAAAAAAAAGAAGGGAAAAGGTCCTCAGAAGCCCAGCATGATTTCTGAAGGGCTCCATAGACATGTCCGCCAAGTTTTCTTGACAACTTCCCGGAAGGAGTTTCCCACGGATAGTTTTTTTGATGAGGCAAATTTAGTCTTGGGTCTCAGACCCCCCCTGCCCTAAATATTAATTATGACCTGTCCCTGCTTAGCATCATCCAGTTCAGTGATTGTGAACTTTGGGGACTTTAAGATTGGTGGACTTCAACTCCCAGAATTCCCCAGCCAGAAGATTGATGGACTTCAACTCCCAGAGCTCCCAAGACAGAAAATTGGTGGACTTCAAATCCCAGAGTTCCCCAGCCAGAAGACTGGTGGACTTCAACTCCCAGAGCTCCCCAGCCAGAAGACTGGTGGACTTCAACTCCCAGAACTCTGGGAGTTGAAGTCCACCTGTCTTAAAGTCTCCAAAGTTGACAAGAATTGATCTCGTCAATCAAAATTCACTTGAGCTCAGTTTGTCATCTGCTCATCACACCAATTCCCCCTTTTTGTGGGCATTAAGAGAAACAGCTGTTTTTTTTCCAGGGTGATTTTTCAATTTCCTAGCCATGACATTTCCTGGTGGTCTCCCATCCTATCCCATCCCTCCTCCCTGTTGCATGTCCATGCCCAGACCCCATCAGTCCATGCATGAAATAATTCCCACATTGTTTTTCAGGAAACACGTTCCCAAGGCAACATTCTTGACCTCCCCATGACTGAAACCCAAAACTCTGTGTGTGTGAAGAAACGGGCGAGGAAGGATTGTTTCTGGGCATGTACAAAATCCACCCTCCTGTAGAGAAATGGCAGCAAATTCCTGGAATGAAAGGGAAGGCGGGATTTCTCTCATTGAGTTTGTTGAAAGACAAATAAACAGGATGGGTTTCCACAACAGCCAAAAATAACCCAGCAGAAAAAAATGTTATTTTGTGCTCATGCCAAAGGACAAAATGTTTGTTTTTCCTCCAAAGAGATGATTCTCCAGAGGATTGGAAGACTTTTCTGTTTGGTTAACCCAAGACCCCTAACCTTTCTCCTCCCACCCCTCAGATTAGACAAAGGTTCAAACTCTTTTTTATATATATAGTTTATTTATACATTGTCAATTTACATACTTATGTGCTTTGTGAACAGTGTAATGTCTGGGTCAATTGCTTACATAATTATCTCTCTATATAAAAGCGAAACACCACTCATGCACCATCACAAAATCTCCAGAACCATAAAGCCTATAAACTTGCAATTTGGCACATATGTTCCTCTTGGCTTCTGATGAGAAACTTTCTAACAGTGAGGACAATTCACCAGTGGAACAGCTTCCCACCATAAGTTGTAGGGGCTCCATTACTCAAGGTTCTCAAGAAGAGTTTGGATAACCATTTGTCTGACATGGGATAGGGTCTCCTGCTTGAACAGGGGGTTGGATTAGAAGACCTCCAAGGCCCCTTCCAACTCTGATATTCTATTCTATTCTATTCTATTCTATTCTATTCTATTCTATTCTATTCTATTCTATTCTATTCTATTCTATTCTATTCTATTCTATTCTATTTCATTCCATTGCATATTTTATGTTCTGTTCTCTTCTGTTCTCTTCTCTTCTGTTCTCTTCTGTTCTCTTCTCTTCTCTTCTCTTCTATTCTATTCCATATTTTCTACCCTATCCTATTCCATTCTATTCTATTCCATTCCAGTCCTGTACTACTCTACTCTACTCTACTCTACTCTACTCTACTCTACTCTACTCTACTCTACTCTACTCTACTCTACTCTACTCTACTCTACTCTACTCTACTCTGATACAGATTAACAGAGTTGGAAAGGACCTTATAGGTCATGTAGTCCAACCCCCTGCTTAAGCAGGAGACCCTACATCATTTCTGACAGATAACAGTCCAGTCTCTTTTTGAAAGCCTCCAGGGATGAAGCTCCCACAACATCTGAAGGCACCTTCTGTTCCATGGGCTGATTGTTTTCACTGTCAGAAAGTTTCTCCTTATTTCCAGATTGAATCTCTCCTTGTTCAGCTTCCATCCATTATTCCTTGTCTGGCCTTCGGGTGCTTTGGGAAATAGCTTGACCCCCTTCCTCTCTGTGGCAGCCCCTCAAATATTGGAACCCTGCTATCCTGTCTCCCCTGGTCCTTCTCTTCACTATTTCTTCAGTTCTCTCTTCACTAATCCTATCCTATCCTATTTCTATTTCTAAGTTTCAGAGAAAATAAACAGCTGTGGGCAGAGTGAGTCTTTGTAAATCAATGTCTCCTTGGAGTGTTGCAGCTTTTCCCTTCAAATATAATTTACAATTGCACAATGCTTAGGAAGGATCACAGACAGGAAAACGTGGGTTGGGTGAAGATATTGAGATATTGAGCAATTTCCCCAGGCCACTGCAAAGTCAAGCGAGTGGGAGAGGAAGGACAAGTAGAAACAGAGTTATTTTTGTAATCACTCTCTCTTGCACCACCTTTATTCTAGTCCCTGGATTTATTTATATATTGATTCATCGAATTTATACGGCACCCATATAGAGTGCCTCTGGGTGGCTTACAGTACAATTAAATAGAACTATAAAACATGATTATTGATATAAATATCAGTTAAAATTACAGGAATTAAGTAGAGAAAATATGTAATTAGATTTACAATGCAATTAAATGGAAATATAAAACACCATTGAAATATAAAAGCCAGTTGAAATGACAGGAATTAAATAGAGAAAATGAGAAATTAGGCATATAATGCAATCCAACAGATATATAAAACACAATTATAAAGATCAGTGAAAAATACAGGAATCAAATAGAGAAAAGGGGTAATTAGGCTTACAACACAATTAAATAGGACTAGAAAATACAATGATAAACATTAAAATAAAGTTAAAATTACAGGAGTGAGAGAAAATGGGTAATTAGGCTTACAGTGCAATTATGTGGGAATATAAAACCCCATGATAAATATAAAAAAATCAATTAAAATTACAGGAAATCAAATAGAGATGATGAAGATGTTACCCATTCAGTCCTGTCCAATTCTTGGCGATTCATACTTACTTACAGATTAAGACTTGGAAGGGACTTTGTAGGTCGTCCAGTACAACCCATCACCCAAGCAGGAGACCCTACACCATTCTCTGGGTGGTCTCACCACCTTTCCCGACCTTCTCTGAGTTGTTCTAAGCTCTGGCTGGGGTCAGCTTTGAGGTTGCCCAGCCACCGTGTTCTTTGGTTTTAAATAGGGAAAAAGTGGTAAATAGGCTAATGGATTAAGATGAGACTAACATGAGGTTGCCACATTTTTGTCCCTGGGGAATTTGGGAGGGGGTGATTTCATAGAGAGATAGATGATTAGACTCAACAACATTCTTCTCAAAAGTCAAGGACAAACTACCCTGCACCTGAAGAGGAGTATCTAAGCAGGACTCTTCAAACTTGACAGCTTTAAGATTGTGGACTTCAACTTCCAGAATTCCTCCTCTAGTCACGTTAGCTCAAGAATTGTGGGATTGAAGTCCACAAGTCTTAAACTTGCCAAGTTTGAAGATCCTTGTGATAGATGATGGATGGATGGATGGATGGATGGGGAGATGATAGATAGATAGATAGACAGATGATAGATCAGGGGCCTTCAAACTTGACAGCTTTAAGACTTGTGGACTTCAACTCCCAGAATTCCTCCTCCAGTCATGTTAGCTCAGGAATTCTGGGAGTTGAAGTCCACAAGTCTTAAACTTGCCAAGTTTGAAGACCCTTGGACTAGAGAAATGTCTCCAGTTGGGAAGATGGTTGATTGGACCGTGTGATGGACTGGTGGGTGCAGGGGATGGGTTTTGATTGTCAATTGGGAAGAGAAAACCCAGAATTTGGGTTTACCCAGATGTGCCAATAGGATCTTCTTCAATAAATTCTTGCTTGGGTGAACTTTGTTTCTGAGTGCTGAACGAGAATGGGGAGTTTCATTGGAAGGCTGACACCTTGGCTATCTCCTTCCACAGCCAGCCCCTGGTTGATGTTACTCAGAAGTCCAACAGCACCCACTTGGACCAATATCTCTATCGTTTCCGGACCACCAATCTCGATCAGATGGTCCAGGCGGCCTTGAAGATGAAGCACGAAGACTCTGACCTACAGATGGTTTTGGATCAGGCCGAAGATTGGCTCTCTCGGTTAAAATCCATGGTGGAGGAGGTAGATGTAGTTATTGGCATGCAAAAGGGGATTGAGCTCTTCCGTCTCTTCCAAACCATGAGCCATTTTTTTACGTCGAGGGAAAGACCAACAGGGTCCCCATTTTTCTACTTGCATTTTTTCCATGCTTTCGAACTGCTAGGTAGGCAGAAGCTGGGACAAGTAACAGGAGCTCACTCCGTTACGTGGTGCTAAGGATCCGAACTGCCAAAATGCCAACATTTTGATCGATAAGCTCAGCGTCTTAGCCACTGAGCCACTGCATCCCACTATGTATGTCTAGATAATGCTAAAAACTCACAATCTTGTGGGATCACATTATTAGTTGTCCAAGGCCAGATGCAGCCTGTGGGTCAGAGGTTGGACACACCTGTTGTAAATTCATGTTGAATTCCATTTATTCACTACAGCCCACACACAGCTTTGTGAACCCTCTCGCTGTCCTCTGAAGTTTTAGCCACCCTCCCAGCTGTGGGTCACCTGCACCTTGAGGAGTGGTCCTTCAACCTCCCCATCCAAGTCATGGATAAGACCAACACAAGATCCAAGAACCTTCCCCTCCATCCTTCCTTCCAAACTGGGGTGGAGAACATTTGGTAGCACTCCTCGTGTGTTGCCATGCAGCCAACAGAGTCCAATCAAATGTGGCATCATCTAACCCAGAAAGTCAGCAATCTGTGGCTCTGGAGCCACATGTGGCTCTTTCATCCCTCTGCTGCAGTTCTAAATATGTGTCACAACTGCCAATGTGTGTGACACCTTCTGGCATGTGATTTATTGAGCTTTTTGACTCCTGGTAGGCCAACCCTGAATAAATCCAAGAAAAGAAAAGTTTCAGAAGAAAACAGAAGGTTTAATTCAACTATATATGCTAGTTTTGTGGCCACTCAGGAAATAGACAGGCACAGGTGTTTTCTTTTCTATGTGAAACAGGTTCCAATGGCTCTTTGAGTGTTTAAGGTTGCCTGTCCTTGGTCTAATCCAACTTTTACCATTTGATGAAGGAGATTCTTTTGACTAAGGTTTTTAGTGAGGCCCAGCTCTACTCTGTTCTTTGATCTACTCAGCTCACAGGTAGGGTTCCTCTGTCTAAAGAGGACCTTTTCCTAAAGTCTGTTAACCCTTTTCCTTGCCAGCCCCAGAACAGCCTCCCGGATGTCGTGATCTGGATGCTCCAAGGTGACCGGCGGGTGGCTTACGCCCGGCTGCCTGCCCGAGAAGTCCTCTTCTCCCGCAGTGGAGCCAGCTGCTGTGGCAAAAACTGTGGAAGGCTCCAGACCATATTCTTAAAAGTAAGTTTCCTCAGGGCCGGGTGAGATTTGGACTTTTTGACCAGGGGTTGGGGAGGATACATGGGATAAAATGGTCAGGAGTACTTTCAAGTCAAGCAAATATCTCTTCTTTGGGGAGCTGTGGTCTTCAAACGGTTCTGGGCAAATGATTTGGGGCAATCTAAACGCATAACACTGAATTGAGTCATGAGACTGTTCTTGGCTTGTTTGATATTCATTGATTGATTGATTGATTGATTGATTCATTCATTCATTCATCCCTCTTTTAGATTATGGTTGCCCTGATGAGTGCTCCTGGCACCAGTATGGTATATATAAGTAGAACTCTATAAAAATGCAAGATCTTTAGGTGCAATTCAACCGTCCAGAATTTCAATTCTCCCATGCCTCCCATTGCCCTGAAATGACCTCCTTGTGATAGTCCTTTCAGCCTGTCCTATTGACTTAGTTGGTTTGATCACCTGAAAGAAGAATTAGAATCAGAATAGAGCTGGAAGGGAGGTCATCTAGTCCAACCCCCTATTCAAGCAGGAGACCCTATAGCATTTCTTACAAATGACTGTCCAGCTTCTTAAAAACCTCTAGTGTTGGAGCAGCCACAACTTCTGGTGGCAAATTGTTCCATGGGTTAATTGTCCTCACCATTAGGCAGTTTCTCTTAGTTCCCATTGCTTCTCTCTTTGATCTGTTTCCATCCATTGTTTCTTATCCTGCCTTCTGGTGCTTTGGAGAATAAGTGAAGCCCTGCCAGGCTGCTGATCACCAAGAGCTCTGAGCCTTATTCCTTTCCCCCACCCTAGTGTCCGCAGGAAGAGGTGGCAGGTCCCAGGATCCCAGCTCAGATTCGGGTCCAGCTATGGCTGGGGCTAGCAGTGGATGAGAAGGAGTTCAACCAGACAGCCGAAGGGAGGCTGTCTGTCTTTGCTGAAACGGTGAGCCAGATCTGATCTTCTCTCATGGGGTTGTATGGGGAACTGGATTTCTGGTTCTGCCATTCAAGGGGAGAAGAGTGCATACCCCTTTGCACTGGAACCTGAACTGGGCAGAGGCCTTTCCATTCAGGACTGGAAAAGGGCTTGAATATTCATTTCCTGTTGCTCCGTCTCTACTTTATGCTTCTATCCTGGGGAGAGAAAGTCCTCCTCCTCCTCCTC
>BHFT01025309.1:0-14255 GCA_004320025.1 Laticauda laticaudata | reverse complement strand
GTTTTAAGGACATTACATCAAAGATGGATCAGCCTGTAGTGTTTTTTTCCACTTTAATTTTGAGTGTAACTCCAAATTCAGGTTGCTAAATTTGATTTCCACTGATAATTTTTGTGTGAACATTCAACTCTGTAATGAACAAAAGTATTTAATAAGAATATTTCATTCATTCAGATCTAGGATGTCTTATTTTTGTATTTCCTTTATTTTTTTGAGCAGTATATTATATTTTCATTTTGGGAAGTTGTTTGCACAGAATTTTAAATACATCCCATTACTTCTAAATTACTTAAAACTAGGATTTTTAATATCAACGTTTTAATCCATTTGATTTACTGTTTTGAGATAGCTTGTCCTGATTGTCCAAGAGTTGTTGCTGCTATGTGATGGACAACGTGGGTTCTCCTTTGCTGGAGGTCTTGCGGCCATTGCCAAAGAAGTTCAAAATGGATCTTGTGTTGAGCAGAGGGTAGAGGATGGATTACACGACCTCTGTGGTCCTTCCAATTTGGTGATTCTGTTCTCTTTATAACTAGAAGGACTTTCTTTCTAATCCCAGTTTCGCAATATGAGGGATTACTCTCTAAAGTACATATGGCAAGAAAATATAATAGGAAGAGAACTAACAGATTATCCTCTCTACCTCTGGTAATACTAGAACTTAGATTTTGCCTGTTTCTAGACAGATGAAATAAATTCATAAAATTAGTACCATTTTCTGATTTTCTAATAGGTTACTATAAGCTGTAAGATTTCCTGGTGGTCTCCCATCCGTATCCTCACTAGATGTGGTCCTACCGAGCTTTTGGGATCAGCCAAGATAGCCTAACAAGCCACATAACAATTCTGACACATCTTTGAGTATCCCCCTCAGTATCATTGATGGGCAAATTCTATTTTGAGCAGATACGAAGAAGCAATACCGTATCCAAAAGGAGAGAAATTTAAAGTGACACCCCCCCCCCCAAAGGAAGAATAAACGGAAAAAAGCTAATCAGGGAAATTCCTGTCCAATGTGCAGTTTCCTTGCCTTGTCAACTTAGGACATCCAACTCCAGTGAAAAGGCAGCATGGAGTTCCCATATGAAGCCCCTCCTCCTTGTCCCCCCAGGTCAAGAAAAAAAATAAAAGCAATCGCTGGCAAGAAGATCAACTTGCTTCTGAAATAAGCTACTCCTTGGCAAAAATAACTGATTCCCATTTGAGTTTTGCAGCCATGCTCACTCGTGCACAGCAGCACGTAGGTATAAGCATGTTAATACCCACCTCGCTCGCTCCCTCCCTCCAGCAGAGCAGAAAAACATTGAAAGAGAAAGATGGGAAAGAGGAGGAAAAAAGTGGGAGAAGAAATTAAAAGTGTACCGCAGAGGTTAGAGGCATTTGCACCCCACGGCTCTTCTGTGGGAATGTCATGTTTTCTTTTAAATAAGAGACCTGCAGAATGCTAGTGGAGAGGGGGATCTGCGGACCATTAACAAGGTCTAATGTGCCTTCTGTTTTTTTTTTGTCTCCAAAGGTATTTGTATCAAGTGTGGAAAGGGGGTATATGGGGCCAGCCAAGCTTGCCAGGCCATGGGGAACCTTTACCATACCAACTGCTTTACATGCTGCTCTTGTGGTAAGTTCCACATTTATACTTGGACAATGCCTATAGACAATGCCTATAACTATTAAGTTCTCGTCCCCCTGTTAAAAGCTAAATCCTGCCAGTCCTGATTGTTCGGTCTGAGTTTTGATTCGTGCAAAAAGTCTTATTGTGAGAAGGAAGGGGGAGGTCATTTAGATTTTGGTGTGCAAAGGGGTTAAGTGATGTGCAAAAGTTATGATTTGGCCAGAAATGGGAAAGGAATGACGGCATAGCTGTGGCGAGACAAAGCGGCAAAATATGTATCACAATACCTTGCATTTTGTACTTGTCCGTGCCCATGTGACAGAAGTACGAAGAACCAGAGCTTGCATCGTTACATGCTGAGCACGGGTGGAATTCTACCAGTTCAGACCGGTTCCATAGAGCCGGTTGTTACGATTCTGCGCAGTTCAGAGAACCGGCAAATCGTGCCCCTCTCCACCCGTTCCTCCCCGCCCAGTCAGTCCTTACCGCACATGGACGACATTACGCGCATGCCTGACATTGCTGACTGCATTCTCCCCCGCCCAGTCACTCCTTACAGTATTCCTTTTTCTTTTGTCCTCCCGACGCTATGCCAGGATCTCCCTCGCTGTCTCACTGCTTCGCCCAGGAGGCCAAAAAACGGAGCACGGCGCCCGCCGCCGTGCTCCGTTTTTGGCCTCCAGGAAACCTCCTGGAAGCAAAAGCAGCCTCTCAGGAGGCTGAAAAAACCGAGCGCTGGGGGGTGCTGCAAAAAAGGCCACACCCACCAGTCACATGGCCACGCCCACCTAGCCACGCCCACAGAACCAGTCGTAAAAATTTAAATGGTATGTAGATATTCAATATTTTCTTTTATTGATAGATTTGGGTTTCTTGTTGAAAAAATGTGAATTGCTTGGTAAGAGAACATTTTAGTCCTATGCAGCCTCTGGCCCGTCTTTCTCTGCCTCCCACACAGAATGCTTATTTTTTGCAATGATCTGTATACAAACCACTTTTTTAAAAGAATGCTCTTCTACTCCCTTCCCCCACATTTCTTCCCATTGCCCAGAACTTATATTTTTAACATTCTTTGGATGCTAAAAAAAAAAAAAGATCTCCAGCAGCTGTGGGAATCAAAACAATGTGGGACACAAATGCCCCATCTGGCTGATCAGAGTAGCTTGGCATGAAGTCTGCTCAAAATTCCTCCTGTGAAATGGAAGGTTTCCATGTGATGCCGGGTTTTATTTCTGTTCATTCTTAATGTCACAAAATGGAATTGGATCCATAATCCACAACATGATGGATGTTAGTTGGTTGCTGCCTCTCTAGCTTTGTCCTTGGTTGATGTGTGCTTCTCCAGCTCGCCTTTTAGCCATTTTGACAAGCTGGTTTGAAGGATGTGCTAGATTAGGGAAGAGGGGTACCGTTTGACAACTTTTTTCTCTCAGGGTTCATAGCAAAGGAATCACAGTAACCCATGATGAAATGGTGGCCAAAAGGTTCTCTATTCCTCTCAAGCTGTATGCTTTCAAGGACAGTGCCACATAAGTCCTCTGGCACTGCAGAATTTCTAGGTCAGGTTCTCAAGTTGATACTCGACTCATAAGGAAGATGAGTCTCTTTTGTGGAGCTGAGAAGCATTCAAGTGCACCTAGCGGAAGAGTCCATACTTGTAGGTTTGAAAACTGCCCTGATGGAAAACTTGGGAAGTAGGGTTCCTATATCATGTAGTTTGGGGAGTTGGGAATAAATCCACACAATGAATACATGTGCAGTTCCTATATATTTGAAGCTTCTGCGGGAAAGTCTGTGCAGGTAGTTGGATCTTGGAGGCCGTCTTCCTAGTAGGAAGACTTCCTTTTTGTGCAGTCATATTCCTGGTAGGGGTGAACAGGCTTCCTTTTGTCTTTCAAAGACTGGTAGAGCTGCTAAAGGCATTCAGGGGTGCAGGAAATTAGTCCCTGGGATGACCCTGCATAACTTGGGATTGTGCTTAAGGGGGACTTCTCTCTCTCTCTCTTTCTCTGTCTGTCTGTCTGTCTCTCTCTCTCTCTCTCTCTCTCTCACTCTCACACACACACACACACACACACACACACACACACACCACAAATAGGTGACCTGAGCAATCTAGTCCTGCCTGAGATTCCCATGCCCATTCCCCCACATGTTTTCAAACAAAGCAGTGAAGGTACATGAGCTAAAACTCACTCTAATAAAAAAGCTGAAATTTTCAAGAAGTTGCACGTGAACCAATCCAATATTTTATGGGATTCTCAATATTAATATTGGTGTTGATTTTTTTATATAATTTTATTTAATTATTTTTCTTTAACATCCATAAGTGTTTGGTGGACAATGTATTATCAGCGTTGGCAGTGATTGATGTTGTTGAATAAAACAATGTACCTTTTAAGAGCTGCTCAAAATACTAACTTTGGCGAATGAATAACAAATATAAGAATTAGATATAAAATATAATCAGTTTAACCACCCCAGATTCTCATATTCACACCTGTGTGGATTACTTCATTCTTAAAGAGGGATTTTTCCAACCCTTCAGTGTCTTAACATTAACATAATCTTGACTGAGGACAGAGTGTGCATGGGGTAGAGCTTTTCAAAGAACAACTTGCATTCTTCAAGGCGTGCATGTATGTGCATGCAGCGAGGGGGAGTGAGGGGGAACAGGACTGCCTCTCCTATGCTTAAATTGTCAAATTGCAGACTGGGGTGAAATATAACTGAGCAAGTCAGTGACCTCAGCCTCCAAGAATGCTCCTTGTTTATGTAGCGCTCCTGCTAGTTTAGCAGCAAGCCTTTTGTTCTGCGCAGACATGGTAGGCCAGGTTTGTGTTTATTGGCCAGCCAAAAGCTTGTGCGATATGAGATTTGCATCCTAATACTTGTTGTAACAAGACACATGCAGCCCCTCAAAAACACAGACAGCGCTGGGATCCTTTTACTGTGTCTTGGAGATGGGGAGTGGTTTTTGAAAAGATCGGCTGCAAAAGTTGTGAATGCTCCCTTTTGCAGAACTCTGATAGAAAGAAAGAAAGAAAAAGAAAGAAAGAAAGAAGAGGAAAGAAGGAAGGAAGTGCGAGAGAAAGAAAGAAAGAAAAGAAAGAAAGAAAGAAAGAAAGAAAGAAAGAAAGAAAGAAAGAAAGAAAGAAAGAAAGAAAGAAAGAAAGAAAGAAAGAAAGAAAGAAAGAAAGAAAGGAGAAAAGAGAGAAAAGAAAGAATTGCACTGGCTTAATTTTGTTTTAAATAGCAACTTTTGTCTCCAGGTTCTGCCTTGATTAGGCAGAAACTTTCTTATTCAGAGGCCTGAGACTTCTAAAGTATTTTGGGGTCTTTTGAGGTCCTGAATGACTGGAATGCACACCTGCTGTAGTGCAGGAATTGTGAGAGTGTCTACTTTCTCCTCAGGATTGTCTTTCCCTTCACCACAAAAGGCTTTCTTGGCTTGTCCTGGCCTCATATCTGATGCATCTCCAGTTCCATTTGAAGACACCGGGGTGCTTCTGCATTAAACTTAGCATCAGAGAAAGTGTGTATCTGGGGAGAGGCCTTGTTGATGTGGTCCAGGTCCATGAGGAATGTTATTTTCATCTTCCTGTCACCCAGGAATAACAGCATGTGAAAGAGGAGGAAAAACCTGCAGCAAATGCTTTGCAGACGCCAAAATGTAGTTTCGTCTGTGGAGAAGAATTTGGACACCAGTCTTTTCTCCACAAATTCTCTCCCTTCCTCCTTGCATAAATTGTTTATCAGATACAGTAATAGGAAAGAGGATCAGAGCAGACCAGTTAAGTGTAACCTGGAAAGACTTTGCTCCTTGCCAACATTCTGGTTTTGAGCAACTTCTGTGCTATCCTTTCCTGCCAAAATAGTGGCTTGGTTCTCATATATTCTCAAAAGAATGGAGGGTTTCCCACAGGGCAGATTCCTAGCACATTTCCAAAATTTTAGAGAATTGGTCACTGGGCAGATACCCTTAGATATTTGGTAGCAATTATTTTTATCCTCTATACTTTCTTCCTGAGGCTAAAGGTCCTTTCATTGTTACTCATAAGATAGTTTGCCACACCCTTCACCATCTTGGTAGCTCTCTTCTGGAATTGCTCCAATCTGTCATAGTCCTATTTTGGAACTCCGGTACCCAGAATTGCATGTAAGAATTGCAAATGGGAACTGATGAGGGCAGATGAGAGAACAATCACTTCAGGTGATTGGAGCCCTAGACTCTTTTTAATCCATCCCCAAGATCTTCATTAAGGACTTAGGGGACTGGAGGCTAAAACATATAATGAAGGGTTGCAGGAACTGGGCTTTGCTAGTCTAGTAAAGAGGAGGACCAGGGGAGAGATGATTGCGGTCTTCCAATATTTGAGGGGCTGCCGCAGGGAGGGGGGGGGGGACAAGCTATTTTCTAAAGCATCTGAAGGCCAGACAAGGAATAATGGATGGAAACTGAACAAGGAGAGATTCAACCTGGAAATCAGGAGAAACTTTCTGACAGTGAGGACAATCAACCAATGGAACAGAAGTTGCCCTCGGAGGCTGTGGGAGCGCCATCAGTTGAGACTTTCAAGAAGAAATTAGACTGCCATTTGTCAGAAATGGTATAGGGTCAGGGCAGGTGTTTGGACTAGATGACTTACAAGGTCCCTTCCAACTGATTATCTGTTAAATCTGTTAAGGTGCCTTTCCTATTTTTGCAGCAACATCACTACATCCCTGGTTCATGTGCAACTTGTGTTGAACAAGGACTCCTTGTTTTCACTTGCTCATTTGTATGCCTTTCATTTTTCCTACTCAAATGCAAAGCTTACTTCTCCAATCCCTGTCTACTCCTATTTCAGCCCACTGGCACATCTTTGGCCAGTCCTTCACCTTTTGGACTTTCTTGCATTTTGAGCAGGAAGTCTACAACTTACTCCTGGGCAGTTGGTGGCCTGCAGGAAGTCATTGGCAAAGAAGGGGACGAAAATTACCAGGGGCTTGGAGATGCTAAGGGCAGAAGCAAGCAAGCAGCAGGCATGCTACAAAGGCATCCTACAATTGGACTCCACCTTTAAAGAAGGCCGCTCTCTTGATACCTCATGAAATGTTGAAGGGACTTTGATAAACATTTTGGGGTGAATTGAGTCGTAGAATGAATAACAGAATTATTATTTGGAGAGCATTCAATCCAACCTCGTCCCAGTGCAGAAATCTGTTACTGCAGCATCGCTGACAGTAAACACATCTGTTTAAGGAGTCTGTTGCCTTCCAGGGCTTCCTGCTTCCTTGGAATTGTTTTCCTGATTTATAATCCAAAGTTGCTTTGCTTGCTTGCTTGTCCTGCCTCATGGACAGTACCAATTCTGCCTTGTCTTTTGCATGATAACTTTTCAGATACTTGAAAGTGGTGATTGCATCTCCTCTCCAGGCTGAATACACCCAGCATCGCATTTCTGCTATTCCTGATGCATTTGTTCTTCTAAGTCCTTTTTCATCCGCTGAACAGTATGATTGCCTTTCCCAAAATGCGGTGCTCAGAAGTGGGGCTTCAAAGGAAAAATGAGCTGCTCCATCGTTCTTCACCTAGACTGGCAGGTGTGAAATGGAAAACCACATCCAATAATTTCCAAAAACTGGTCAGGCCACATTGCTATGCCAGAGGTTCTAGCCAGGTAAAACCACAGCAGGAGGAGGAAGGAAGCCGTGCATCTGGAAAACATTCTTGAGATGGAGACTCGTAACAAAGCTGAGAAGCAGGAACTTTCTTTCTGGAATAATTGGTCTCTGCCCCAGAATTCTTAGAGCAGAGGCATTGCAGGATTCAGCCCCAAGCATAGAGCATCTCAGAGGAGAGCTTTCTAGGCTTTCCCTTCCAGCTGTTAGGCCTGCTAGCTTGGCACCAGGGTGGATAAAAATCAATGATTTTGTTTAAAAATTAAATCTGATTTTTTTTATTTAAAACAGATTTTTTAAAATCAAATTTATTTTAATCAAATGCTTTTGGAGTAAAAACCTATCTAAAGATAGTTTTCTATTTAAGATACATTAATAATTTAATTTATTCAGCATGAAATGGAGTTAGTTATGTAGCATGAGGCTGTATATACTGCAATATTTACATTTTTGGTAAACTCGTTCAATGACTCCAAGCTCTGCAAGCTAAATAGAAACCTTCATTTTGTTTGCAAACAATAATATTAAAGATCCTAACTACCAGCAAGAATGAGTCCTTATATTTAAAGAACCCGTCATTTCAGATCCATCATGGCAGCACCTGTTAGTGGGCATCCACTCACCTGCTGCCCGCCGTGTCCCTCACCTTGTGGTGTCCCTGCCGCATCACCAGCCGTCCCATTAAAGTGAATAGGACTAGTGATGAGTCAACAGCGGGTTAGAGGAGGAGCCACTGTGGGACAGAGATGACAATTGCTCTTTAAAAATTATGATTTAAATCAACTTGATTTAAATCAAATCCACCTTGCTTGGCACTGGCTGACTAAAATGGTGGTGAACAGGAGAAATGAACTTGCTGATATTGCATTCAGATAGCTGAATCTGCAGCTGACTTCTGCCACTTAAATTTTGGAAGTTCCCCTAATTTTTTATGGAAACTCAGTTAAATAATTTAGCAACAGTAAATTCCATCCTCCTATATTAGTTTGTAGAGATCTTTCGGTTCTCCTGTATGTTGATGACATAGTTAGTCTCTCATTGTCACAGTGATGCAAAAGGCCTTAAAAATCCTTTCTTCCATATTGTGAAGAAAAAATATGGATGGTAAATTACCAAGAGGCCTAAATTGAGTAGCTGGTTTACTCAGCATCTCAAGTAGTTTAGAGCAGGGGCCTCCAGCCTTGGCAACTTTAAGCCTGGAGGACTTCAACTCCAAGAATTTGCTGGCTGGGGAATTCTGGGAGTTGAAGTCCTCCAGGCTTAAAGTTGCCACGGTTGGAGGCCTCTGGTTTAGAGCGAGTGCCACAGCTATATTGTCCTTTTATTTTTCTAAAGGCGGACACTGTATTCCATCTTCCTTAAAATTATTTGAGGTAATAACAATGTGGTTCTCAGCTGCCCAAAGAATGAAGGATATAGAAGTACGAAATGACATAGCTGTCCTTGGTAAGATGGGCAACTTGCAATGGCTGAGCAAATGCAAACATACTTTTCAAATAGCTATTTAAAGTTACAACTGCCAAAACATCTTAGGGAGATTATTTACACAAGCGAGATTCGAACAGCTTGAGGCAATGGTCAGATATGGGAGATTCCATTCTACACCCTACAATGGACGTCTTTGCATTTGTGGAACGGCAGAGGTAGAAGAAGCTTTAGGATTATAATAGAAGAGAGTATCTGTAGCTCTGGGTTGAGCTGTGGAGTCCTTGGTGCTCACTGAGGTTGGTGCCTGGATTGCAGACATAACATCACTGCTGATGAGCATGGAGGGGTTTGCTTCTGCTTGTGTTACATCACCTTGCCCTGCCACTGTTAGTGGGGTATGTGGTTTCCCCCTTGGTTAGGGAGGGTATTGTCTTCTGCTTGATTGTTTGCTTGATGTGAATCCCTGCTTATCTGGGTCTTATTGCCTCTTTTTGAAGGAGTGTCAATGTAGTTTGTCGATATATCTATAGAGGACCGATTTGTCTGAACGCCATGCTTTCTGCTTCCCACTTTTCAGGATGTAACTGTGTCTAGGACTGTGATGGCAAACCTATGGCACGTCGCCCCACTTCAGCTCTGCGCATGCGTGCACACGCCTCCTGCTAGCCATCTGGTCTCTCAGGTCTCTGCCGTGCATGTGCAGGGGGTGGAGCACATGTGCATGGGTCATGTATGTATGTGCAGGGGCAGGGCGCATGTGTGGGAGTTGTGTGTGCATGCATGGAGGTGCACGCCATGCACGTGTTGCATTTTGAGGATGTGGCGCGTGCACTTTGGAACTTGGTGCCAAAGGTTAGCCATCACTGGCCTTGGTTTCCAAGTTGAAACTATGGTATAGTCCCGTGATGGTGAACCGATGGCATGCATGCCAAAGGTGGCAGGCAGAGCCTTCCCTGTGGACACACGCCCTTGCCAGCTGCTCTTCTGGTGCGTGCTGGCCATCTGGTCTTCGGTTTCTGACACTCTGGTGCACACACATGTGCGTGCGCAATCCGGTTTGGGCACTTGGTGCCGAAAAGGTTTGCCATCATTGGTATAGTTTGTGTGGTGAAAGAAAATAGGTACAAAATCCTAATCAAAGAACTACTAAGGAGAAAATCCACCCGCAACACTAATGGGGCAAGCTACTATCAGTAAATAGGGAGCAAATCCCACCTCACTCCCACTGATGATGTTACCTAATCAGGTGGGTAAAATGTCCGGTAAGCAAACAATCAAGTTAAAATTACAGTTAGGAACCACAAGGACAGACACCAGGAATGCCATTGTAAACTACCAGTTGAAATTAATCTTTAACCTGATGGTTGATCAATAACTTTCAGTCAACCTATATCAGAGGAAAAATGTGCTGCGGGTGTTTTCTCGAGTGAGGAAATGCAGAAAATGAGATGTGCTGAAGCAAAACAAACATTCGGGGTGGGTAGATGGGTGGATTCTTGACATGGGATGACAGTGAGTGATTGGCATGGCACCAAAATAATGTAAATCTTTAAGGTGCGCTTGACCATAAAGCCAGCTGATGACTGCCAATCCTTAAAAAACCATAGACATGCAGAGCATAGGCCTGAGCTAATTTTGATGCGCTGTCAAGTAGCTAATTTTGATGCACTGTCAAGTAGCTAATTTTGATGCACTGTCAAGTAGCTAATTTTGATGCACTGTCAAGTAGAATCATAAAAGTTGAAAGGGGCCTAAGAAGTCATATACTCCAACCCGCTGCATACTGCAGGATGTGTTATACCATACCATCCAGCCTTTTAAAACCTCAACTTTATTTTCTGGAAATGAAATTTTAATGAGAACTACAAACACTTTGATAAAAGTATGAGCCCAGAAGCAAAATGAAAAGCATATCCTGGATGTCTCACCGGCCCTCAGGACCATCAACTGTCGTGTCCCTTTGGGCTGCCTGAGGGAGTTGGAGACGTGGGATGCCTGTTGTGTGGTTCTCTCTGTGCTCCTTTTCAATAACTACATGAAGCCACTAGCTGGCTTCATCAGTACGAGCGGATGCCCAGTTATGCATGTCTGTCATTAGCTCTCCAAGGGAAGCTCTTGAGGTTCTTTCCCAACCTCTGGTGGTTGTGGGCCTGGCTGGGGAAGAAGAGCTCAATCCGGCCAGGGCTAAGTAATTATGGGCTTGAGGTTTCCCAAGAATTATGGGAGCTGAAGGATTTCTATCTTTTGTTCTAGATGGGGTGACATTGCTTCACTCAGACTTGGTGCCCAATCTGAGGTTTTTCATGGACTCATAGCTTCTGCTGGAACTTCAGGTGGCCAGGTGGCAGCATTGCCTGGCGGGTGCCTTAGCACAACTGTACCTTGTTTACCAGTTGCTTCCATTCCTGGACCAGGAGGCCCTGCTCATTGTCACCTCCTGATGGGATTATTGCAGAACATGGGTACAGCCTGGAAAATTATCTGGAAGCTTCAGTTGGTCCGGAATGCAGCAGGGGTGCAGCATTATATGGCCCCACTATTCTGCAAGCTGCACTTGGCTTCTGTCATAAAACTTGCGTGGAACACTTTTAGAACAAAACACAAATAGGCTTCAACCCCAGGGAAATACATTAACAATATGTAGAAGTAGGAAGGTGAGAAAAGAGAATTGGAGGATGATTCAACCCCTTCCAGCCCCCTTCATGAGAAATCTGAATTCCACCTGTGTAGCCACACATTTGATGAAATTGTTTGCATTGGGTTTTTTTGCTGATGTGGGGATTATTTTTTCCACAGTCACCCTTGTAAAGTAGACTCATCTCATTTTGTATATGAGGAAACAAGCTGTTCTCCTCCACCTCCCCTGCTCCAACTCCTTCACATTGTCTGCAGGCAAGTTCTTGCTTGCTTCAAGCTTCCATCTGGGTGCAGATCCTAAACAAGTCACTACAAGCCATCTCCCTGGTAGACCGGGGGGTGGGTGGGAATGGGGGCTTTTTAAGTCTGGATAAAAGAAAGCCTGAGCCAGCCTTCTGCCTCCTCCCTCCCTCCCCAACCCTAAAAATATTCTTCGATGTAGTCCAAATTCCAGTAGCTTCTATGATTCTTGGCAGGAGAAGGCAGAGCAGACGATAACAACAGAAAGAAGGGGGAGGAGGGCTCGGTAATTATTGGATATAAAATGAAGGCTCCAGTGTCATTTCAGAAAAACAAAATATTAACCCTCCATTCCCTCCCTTCTCTCTGCAGGGTGGGCTAGAGATGTTGGGTTGAAAGGCCCCCAGAACCTCCCTGACTTTTTTCTCAAAGGGAATCGTGGCTTAGAAGAACCATTCGGGGTAATGGCTGGGTGAGGGTTAGTAACACAACACGGATAAGTTGGAAAAGGTAGCCCAGCGCATCTTTGCAACTTTGGGGATCCAGGCAATCCCCCCCCCACATTTTACAAGCGCCATAATTGGGACTGGAACTTCCACGGCAAAGCGGTGCAGCCATAAATGGGAACTTGCATAATCCTGTTGCCGTCACTAACCAAGAATTATACATGGCTTAGTAAGTACTCCCCCTCCCCACAACTAAGCAACCTTGGTAAGATAAGAGGCTACTTTCTCTTCAACTCCCCCAAGCCTCCTCCCTCGTCTCCGCCTTTTGACTCCCCTCAAAATGCCCATCTTGCAAGACCACGTAGCTCAGGGGGCTGCAAGAGGCCGCAGCCAGCAGCGCTACACGCAGCTGCCATCGCAGGAAGCACCAGCGCTGCAAGCAGGAAACCACATGTAAAGCCGCTGCCCTTCGGGAGGACATGTTTTTCTCACAAGGAAACAGCTGTGCAGAACCTGGGGAAGAAATTCCTGCTCAGGTGGACATGCTTGCTCAGAAGAGGGAGCAGGAAGATGGAGGAGCATGGAGTCCAGGGGGCCTAAAGGACATGGGGAGGGGGAATTAAAGGGCCCCCTGAAAGTCATAAATGCAGACAGAGGGACTTCCAAACATCTCAATTTTGATTGTAAGGCTTTGGACCAGGTTATTATAAGTCACTTTGGTCAGCACCACTAAATTCAAACTTGTCAGTCGTAATTCAAGGACTACTATAAAAGTCCCAGTCCCCTGGGGAAGTAGAAGGAATAGTAGACCATTTACGTGGAGCAGACCCTACAGTAGAGAGGTGGTGGTGCGAACTGATCAAAACTGAGGATAACTTTGAAACCTAAGTCAATGCTGTAGCCCTGGTCCTCTTACGACAGGGGTCCCCAAACTTGGCAACTTTAAGACTTGTGGACTTCAATTCCCAGAATTCTCTAGCCAGCAAAGCTGGCTGGAGAATTCTGGGAGTTGAAGTCCACAAGTCATAAAGTTGCCAAGTTTGGAGGGCTCTGCCTTCAGGCTTCTTCAGTTCAGCCTAGATCTTATGGTGACTTCAATACAAAGTCATAAGATATAGTTGTCATGAGGTATGTTGTTTTTTTTTAAACTTCTCACTGCCCAGAGATGCCTGCATGTCCGAGGAAGATTGTCTGCCAGGAGAAACTTTCTAGTTTGACTTCTGGAATGTTCCTTTATAGTAATCTTCCCCAACTTAGTGTCTCTTCTCAAGCAATGTTGATTGTAGGACCTCAGCATTGGAAACAAGAATCTTTATTGTGACCAGTGACCTGTCCATAGAATACCTGACATTCGTAAAATACATAGCATTATTTCACCAATTAGGTGAACAGATTATAAGTTCATAAAATTTGGGCACATTTAAGGAACTGAAATAATTTGAATCTGAAAGTTTTAGGCAATACCGATCAGGATATTTAATTAAGTGTGGAATTATGAATTCATGGCAAGTCCCAATATAAAATGGATGGTAAATTTGATTCTCATGAGCTAAGGAAAAACCCAGAAGTTGCCATTTTTTTGTGTAGCGCCTTGACCCAAGAGAAAATAAATTTGTCAAAAAGTGGGGTTAGTCATGCCAGGGAGAAGAGAAGTTTAGTCCTATATGTGAAAAAATCCAGGGTAATAGATTCAGTCTTGCTAACGGAAACTTACCTTTGACATTGTGTCATGTTTGAGACATAATATGAAACTTGAAAAAAAAATCTTGAGGAATTTAATCCAAAGGAGAAAAGAAGAATAGTGTGCACCTACCTGAACCTCAAACAGAAATTGCATCCAGAGTTGGGCTGAATGTGTTAAATATGCAGCAGGAACATTGAGTATAAAAGAAAGTTTCAAGAACTGTGTTAGGGCTTTCTGAATGGCATATTTCACAGGCAGCCTACATTTGGTTGTGGCTTGAAATACAGTGCTGAGATATTTGGATGACTTGACCTGCTCACCTGGAATATTTAATTCCTGGGTGTGTTTAAGGTACTTTGTGAATACCAGCATGTTTTACTGTGCTGTACTTAATTTCTACGGCTTCTACATTACAATCTTCATCCAAGGCACTGAATGCTCTATCATGGTTTCCCAGTGTCAGTTGTTGCTCCATTCGAAATTCAAGAAAGAAATACTTAGACTCTTTAGATTAGAGAAAATATATCTTTTACTGAAAATGAAG